>JAOTQE010062255.1:0-18411 GCA_025631205.1 Nesometra sesokonis | reverse complement strand
CAGTGAAACCTGCAACCCAGTGTTTCAAACACTAAGGGGTGGGGAGAGAAAAACCAGTGGTAAATCAAGTTGGCACATGACAGAAGACGTAATGGAAAAAAAATGTTTTTATAAATCCAACAACTACTGGCCTAACCAATATAGCGTCTTCCTTGGAAAGAGCCCATGCAAATGAATGAACATGGTGAATGAGAAGCACATATGTTAAGTTTTAGTTTGAAGTGGCTGGATGAAACTATTGTATGGCTAACTGCTCGAAGCCAAGACCATGTTTAACTGAAATGAATGGACAAAGTGTGATAAAACTCATCATCGACAACTGCATACTAAAAGGAGGGGAGAATGTTGGTGTAATTGGTGTAGGGAGAAGTCAATCGGATGTGGAACCATTCCTACCAGTGTTAGAACATGGAGTATTTTATTACCCCATAGTTAGAAGTAGAATTAATAAGTACAAAGGGCAGTCAAACTGCAGGAGTATTGTTGTATTGATGATAATACATTGGTTATACTGGGCGCACCATTAGATGTTGGTAATAATGATTCTTAAATAATTGGAATGACATTTTAAAGGCTACTTCTCTGCTTACTGTTACAACCTTAATTTTTGGAGGTGACAATTGCTGCCAATGTTAGAAGTCGAATTGATAAGTAGAAAGAGCAGTCATACTGGAAGACTATTGTTGGATTCCGGCTCACAGAGTACATTCATAAGGAAAGGATTTGCAGAAGATATTGAACTTAAAGGAAGACATGTTAATGCAGCCATAGTCCAAGTTAATTGAGAAGAGGAAGCGCTGCATACTAGCGTATACAATGAAATGGATTCAGGATTCAAGTATTCAAGATTAACAAGAGCAAGTTTGATATTTCTACCAGAAATTTCAGAAGGGTCAAGAGCAGGGTCATAAGACAGTGGAAGTCCATAGGTTAAAAAGAGGATTTTAAATGGGTAGTGTGTACAGGGAGAAGAAGAAAGGATGAACTGCGATTGACATGAAGGACAGAGGAACAGGTAAGAAGTTGGAGAAGACTGGTGTGCAAAGGATGATCATTTCTATGAACGATTTTGGAAATGGTAGAGAACAAAATAATTTTTTCTAGATTCAAAATAATTGATTTTAAAAGGAGTGAGTATCACAAGATAATTAAAAGATTAGGCTAAAGAGTCAAGCGTTTTGGAAAAGAGAATTATAATATGTTGAAAGTAGTAAATTTCACATTTGGGCAGAAGACCATAAATAGAGTAAGAATATTAAAGAGTGGGCTGGATTTGTAAAGGTGGACTAAACATTCAGGACTAAGAGACTGTTTAAAAAAATTTAGAATCGACACCTTTTTAATGGCAGACTTATATAAAGAAAAAATTTGATTGTGCCATTTTAGGTCTTTGGAAATAAAGATGCCTGGGTATTTGATGTGATTTACAGAGGGGATAAGAGTATCATAGATCAAGATAAGAATAAGAGGAAGGGAATGTTTACATATGACAATATTTGGAAGGAATAAGAATAAACCATGAATAAGGGACCAAAACTGAAGAAGAAGGAAGTCTGCTGGGAGATAACCAAGTGGATTTTTGAAAGAAGAAAGTAGAATAAAATCATCAGCAAATAAATAAACTGTACAACTATAAGAAAATCAACAATATACTTTATAAAACAAAGCAGAGGGTAGAAACGAGTTTATTGTCTTGGACAACGCCAGACTTATAGGAAAGTTCTTTGGAGTGCCATTAAAGGAAGTCATTTGGAAGCGATTAGAAAGACAGTTTTTGCTCCAGGAAATAGTCTGGGTATCGATACAGAAATGGTGAGAAAGTTTGTATAACAGAAGAGGATGAGGAACAGAATCAAAGGCTTTGCATTTATCAACAGATGGAAGTTTAGAAAACTTATATTCACTGGTTTTATAAAGAGAATGTAAAATTTAATAAAGAGAGAATCAGATGTAGATTTACCTGTATGGTAACCAAATTGAAATTTAGATTTAAGGATGGATTGAATTACATGAGAACATATTAAACCTTCAAGCAGTTTACAAAAATGGGAGGTTATGGAAACGGGTGAAAAGTTAAAAAGGTTTGATAGATTTATGGACAGGATGGACAATGGCAGTCTTCCATGCAGAGGGAATATAGCTACGTTTAAGAAACAATAAAATGAAGTTACAGTATGAGGTAAAATATGACAATGAAGGCGTTTTAGCAAAAGCTTGAGGCTATAAAAAGAGGCAGTGGCTCAATCGATATACTCATAGGTTTGGATTATGTATACTTGCATACTGGTGAAATAGTCTAAGTTGACAACATGGTGGTGGTGCAATGGGTTGTAGTCAGTGTGGAAATAAATATTGGATAAAAGAACCAGATTTGCTAATCAACCTGCAAGGTTTTCTTACATACAGAATATTGATAAGATCAACATTTACATTGATACTTCATTGATGAGATAAGGGAACCAGACACTTATATGATAATAGTACTTACTTTCAGAGATAACCCTGCAGTGGCCATGGCCCAAAAGCTTTGAAAAATGATGGCTAAAGGCAGACACATAACAGAAGGCTGCCAACATAATAGATAAAGATACATGAATGACATTTGAACGTCAGCTCAATCAGGTGAAGAAGCTAAGAAACCCACCAAAGATATAGATACAGAGTTGTGAAAGAGAGCATTTACAGTGAAAGAATGGGTTTCAAACATAGAAGTAGAAGAAGTTAACAAGAAGAAGTCTGATAAAGTAGCTATGATGAAGACTATGAACCAAGAGAAGGTACCTGGAGTGAGATAAAAGCCCAAAAGTAATGAATTTGCATTTGGGGTTAACATCAATGATGCCAAACACAAGTTAGGGAAACCAAACTAACAAAGTGGTGCATATTGAGTGTGATAGCAAATTCTTTTCAATCCTACTGGATTTGCTGCTCCTGTAATTGTCAGAGCAAAGATTTTGGCAACTGTAAATCGCATGGAATGTAGAATCAATTGAAAAATCAGAATGTGATAGGAGAGAACAGTTTAAAGATGTGGCAAGGTAGAATCTTGTAAGGTTCCCAGATGTTTTGAAGAGAGCATTCAAAGATGTGCACGTCTGACAGATAAAAAACTGACCTATGCTACAAGCTGCATTACTGGCAAATTACGAGTTGCACCCTTAAAGATTTACAATCATAAAACTAGAATTGCAAGCAGCTGTACCTACCATCAATAGTAGAAAAGGCATCATTTATATTTGCCATCAAGGTAATGCTGACAAACAGTATGATGGTCCGGTCCTGGGGTGGTTAGGAAACTAAACAAAACAAACTGTTTGCTTTGGTAGGCATTGGCGAAATAAAAAAAAAAAAATCAGAAGAATGGAGGCACATTCCAGTTTGTTTTAAGCCCGCAGACGATCTTTCAAGGTGATTATAAGTAATGGTAGATGACTAAATGCACAAGAATTTATTAAAAATTTGATTGAAAATTGGATAAAGTGAGGCACCTTCTTCAAATAACGAATAGTGGAAACTGAAATCAAAGAACCAATTACCAATGTCTACTTTATGAATAAAAACACTGAGTTTCTGGCACAATTTCAGATGATTTGACAGGAGAGAAAGTTAGCAGACTAGAGACCTTGTTGCTTATTAGAGTACAACAGGATTGCTTCCAAGAATAGGCAAGAGCTCTCCAAGTTGGCAATGAAGTGGACACTAACAGTAGAATCGTTCAATTAGATCTGATATTACAGAAAAAAACTGGATTGAGAAAGACCAGAATTTGAGGGAGATGTACTGTACATCCAATATTACGCGATCCGGGTATCAAATTACTAAATAGAAGAAAATTGGCGCAGAGGTTTTTTTTAACCATTAGGCTGGAAGCAAACAAATATCTGCATTTGTTAGATGCCAAAATTAGATACTGAAAGGCAGAAGCTTTTCCTGTGAAGTTGTATGGTTAGTTAAACCTGATATCTGTGGTTTAAGGATACCAATTTGAATTAAAGGTTTATACAGATTTTACTTTGTAGTGTACACATTCATACTATACAGTAATAAAACAAAACAGATAATAATAGTGTTCTGCATTCAGTGGTAGAAAAACCCGCTTGATGTAAACACATTCTTATGCTCATGAGTATGTGCTAGCGTTTGGTGTCATGATATTGCTGTTGAATGTTAAACATCAAAAAAACTAATTAATGATCAAATGATATGAAAATCATCTACTGTATATTTTCATGACATCAGTTCGTTAGTTCTACCTCTTCATGTTGTTTTGTAAATATTCTTTTAACTGTTATTTTTTTCTGCACCTTGTAAATTACTGTGCACATTTTCATTCCATTCTATTATATATGTTGTCAACATTACAAAACAAAAAAAAAACCGCCTTGTGAAAAACACCAATAATGGTGAATCAAATTTCCGTTTAGAAATAAAGTTGTTATTATTATTATCATTGTTTATAATTTACAGGTGTATATGTAAATGTTGAAGCAATGTATTAATGTATATCATAATATACCAAGTGTTGAAAATTACCGGGTGAATTAATAAGAAATGATACAATAGTATAATATAAAAGTATGACATTAAAATACACAGTAATACAAATATGCAAATGACTGGTGCAACCATATTAGTTAAATCAACCTATCTTTGTTTGTTTCAGAATTGAATGTCTTTTAAAATAAAGCATACATTAAAGTCACGTTGATTTCATTTCATTGATGTGTGTCCTTTTTTACAAGTTTTCCTACATTATTAAACAATGAATGTGCTGATAATTCTGGTAAAACAAATATAATATAATAATCTAAAACAGAAACTATCAAGATCAAACAGATGACAAGTAACACTAAACATGCATCCTAAGTATTATGTGTAAAATATTTTTAAATGTGATGCAAGGTTATGTGCAAATTGGCCATCAAAAAATTAAATAGAAAGGTCAATTTTCCTCCAATTATGCCAGCTTGCCATGGCTTCTTATTATAGCAAAAGCATATTTTGTCTACTTCTGAGAAAAATTTAGCCAGTATTGCCTTTAAATATAAATATAGCCATGTTTAGGGATACGCCTCCCTAATCAAAACTTCCATTTGTTAAATATATGGTTCATTACATCATCCAATTTTACCAGCAATTAACTTGCCTTGTGAGATAATTTTGGTCAATTTTGTACATGGTACAAACAAAGGTGGCAGGTGGTTTTATATAAGTCTCATCAACGATGAGACGCCATGCCAGTTTCTAGACTGTATTCTGTTGCTTTGAGAGATGTTTTTTGCCACTTTTGTTTCTATGGCTCAACAATTAGACAGGAAACAAGACAAGCGATATAAAGTCTCTTGAACGATGAGATATCACACTCGTGCCAGTCTTTCATTGGATAATGTGATTTAACATATCATTAACAAACAAAAGTAAGATACAGCACCAAACTCCTAGACATCATTATTTTGATACATACTTAACTGTATCCAACTACTCTAGCAGGCACGGATCCAAGTAGGAGGGGGGGAAACAGACACGCCCCTCCCCCTTTCACTTGGCATAATAATATTTTTGCACAACTTGGACCTCTAAAAGTGCACCAGAAAGCATGTGTAGAGAAAAATTTACCCATGTGTTTTCCCAAATTGACATCAGCCCGGCCCCCCCCCCCTCTTTTGAGCTCCCCTGGATTCGCCCCTGTCTAGGACAGAAAACAAAGCAAATAAATAATAACTAACTGAAAACAAAGCACTATACAATCAAATATCTAGAAAGGTGCACAGGTGGACTACACAATATACATACAGGTGGAGGTTATACATGAATATACAACTAATTTGCAACAGACTGTAAATATAGCATAGAGATTAATTTCAGAATAGAAGTATTAAAACTAAACAATAAACTGAACTGAAAAAAAAAAACTAGACAATTAAACATCTACAACAGTGCACAGGTATACTACAAAATTTGCATACAGGTGGACAATATGAAGAACATGAAGGGCAAGTTATCGTACCATGAGTGGAAGCTCTGTTTCAGTTGTAATAGTAGTTTATGCCCACACGCCTTCTTCATCATCCTACAGAAGATCAAACGCAATGCAAAAAATAACAGATACATTCATTAACTACCTTATCATCAAATACAGTAACAATCATTATTATCATCATTAAACTGAAAGTTTTTCGTTAGGTGGGGACTCATCTGGCCCCTACAGGCGTTTTGGTTACACCAATTTTCTGTTGTTATTAGTGTCATGGAAATGAAAATTTTATTTGTTCATATTACTTTAGACACAAATGTACTCTTAAAAATCACAACTTATCAAATTTACATAAAATAATCAAAACATTATTGCACTTTTGACCAAATTTGGTAACTAATTTGTTGAAAATCATAATAAAAGTCTACAACATATTTAATACATACAGTATGATAGCAAGCATAAAAACTATATTCTGTCCAGGCACCTGGTTTTTGAAGATGTACGGTATGTCCTCTGTTTGATTGTTCATATTTAGTTATATTTAAAAATAAATCTTTTTGTTTACAGAATTGATTTATTCAATTTTTGCCAACATGTGCCTTTGATACGTTTTTAATTTGGAGCATAATGATAGTCATTGCAAAGGATATATATTCATAAATACATGGACGCTATCTTGTTTATGCAAATCAGAGGATAAAAAAATAACAAAACAATGCTTAGTAACAGATTTAATCAGATTCAGAATTACCAAAATTAAGCTTAAATACTCTAGCCAAATTGTTACCCAAATGTGGCTCTAAAACAGTCACATATTTCTGAAATATTTAAAAAAGTAACAATCCTATGAAAAAGAAATAAAATTAAATGATATGGATACTATAAGAGGCAATTTATACAGCACACAGGCTATACAGTAACATTACTAACTTGATATATGTGATGTGATATGAATGGCAATAGTTAAGACTTCAATTATTAGAGGCTTGTTGAAAGACATTAAATTACAGAGTACTGTAACTTAATTATATAGGCCATTGCTATTTAAAGAGCTGTGTTAACTGGCTTTAAATGTAACATTTAAATTCCTTCAAGGGAATCAATTCAAACCACATCACTCATCGTTAGATACACCCAATGGCTAATTCTCACAATGCATCAGAATCATTCCATAACACACATTTATCAACTCAAACGTCCATCTCAATGCGATTTTATTTTAATATTACTTAAACTAGTTCACCATTAATTTATTGGACAATCAGTTATAACTTAATTAGCACAGTTTTAGAATTTATCTAGAATTATTTGGCCCTAAAGCTGCATTAGAGAAAATTGAATGGAGTATTGAGTATGGATAATTTGAGTGACAACCTAACAAAAAGACTTGCTACCACATTAATCATATTTCATTTAATACATTTATATTACAGGGTATAGCAATTACTTTGGACAGTTGTTCCTTTTCCAAAGAATTACAAGTTGATGTTTTTAATGTCGCTTTGGATCAAACTTTGGCAAGTTTGACTCCAAGGAACAATTTTTTTCTGCTTTTTTTATGGGCGAGTGTTTTTTTAATAAATACAAAAGTAAAAGAATTATCATGTTAATTATAAGGTTATAGGTAATAATATAAATATTATGACATTTATTGGTTGGTTTGGGAGAGGAGCGTGGACCAAGCTCACACCTTAATAAAATTACATGTCCACCTTGACAGTATAATGTGCGTGCGCCATCCTCCATAAAGGAGAATGGCGCACGAGTGGCGCTGTAACTTGGTGGTTAGCATGCTTGCCTTCCAATCCTGAAGTCCTGGGTTCAAACCTGGCTGAACGTTAGGTTGGTTCCCATGACATAACAACACCACTCCCTAAGCCTCATAATGAGACTTGATTTAGAAAGCATGGCGTAGGCCTAGTCTCATCCTGTAAGTGGCGAGTTAACTTGCTGTTGGATGTGACACGAAATAAAAAGAAGGGTCGCTAATTAATTAAATACTACATAAAAGTTTTTGCTTTTCAATGTTGAAGGTAAAAGATTTAAAAAATAAGAATCCTACTTGTACTGGCAATACCAATGGTGTCTGGTAATGTATTTTATTTGAAATTCTCATGAGTGACATAAATAACAACTTGTGAAATGCTATCTGCATTAGGAGACATTTCATGATGTAGTCAACCAATCAAATATGACAACTTATACAACTTGTCACCATCAGTGATCAGAACAAGAGGTCATGTGTTAGAATTACCTCAGATACATGTCTCCAATAAACTACATTTAAAATAAAATATTACCTCCATTTGAAAATTTAGGAAAGAAAAAAAAAGCCTTTGGGGAAAAATACCTTCTGTTAAATTAGTAATCTTCTGTTTTGGAAAATTGTAACAGTGACAGATTACCCATTGAGAAATTGTCACAAAACTAAAATCTTGTCACATTTGGAACAGCCTATGAGATTAAGGTAGAGGGTTATTCCTTGGTTTCCATACTAAGTTTGTATCGATTATACGGGCCTAAAAAAAATTGACCATCAAATTTGGCTTCAGTGTCCATTATTCCCAGTTATTTTTTTATATAATTTGTACAAAACAGCCTCTGGTACCCTGTTGATGCTGGCTGTACACTTCAAAATCAGTTCAAAAAATGGCATGGCAAATTTGAGGTCTGGTAATATAGCAGTAATTGTAGCAAGTTAATTTTTACATTGATCCTAAGATATTCATTTTTGATGCAGTATTTTGTTGGTGTACAAAGCGTCCCCAATGTTTTCACCTTTGACTATGAAATGTTTGGCATTAAAATATTAACCCCTTGAGCATTAGGTCATCCTAAAGTTAGAAAAAAAGTTTTATATAACAAAATATAGACATTGCACAAAAGGTCAGAGAGTACATTAAATCATTTGGGATTGGAATGGTATAGTTAGAACACCTAAAGCAATAACCAAAAAATATGTTCACAAAAATTGAACACTGGGAAACTAAATATTAAATACCTTGTCCTATTTCTGCCCTTTTCACAACTTATACTAACATTCTTAAAGTGCTCAAGCAACTTAAAACAAACAACGAAACTGATCCTAAAATATATACTGCAGATGGTCCCAGAGTATGTCGATTATATTCTGTATGTTTTTTCAAGGGCATGGTGTCACTTTAAAATGAAAACAAATTTTGCTTAAGAACACCTAAGATTACCCTGAAATAGATATGAAAAAGTAATTTAATATTAAAGTGGATTAAACCTAATAGTGTGACTCCCCCAGATAAACATCCACTCTGCTTTCAAAAGCATATTTATAGTAAACTTTCCTAAACGCTTGAGTGTTCTCCCAATTTAAAAATTTATTCTAATAAATTGGCCAAAAAAACATGACTTTTCAGCCATGGCTTTTTGGTTTATTTTGGTCCTACCCCAAATATCCACATAACTATATATGACTGTAGGAGCATTCCTATATTCTCTGTAATACTAAAGAGTAAAGGAGGGCAAAAAAATATATGAGAATCAAAATTATACCATAATTATTAAAAAAATAACAAAGTTTTACTGGTAAATTATCATTTCTACTGGCAAATTTGATGGCTAAAACCATCTCAGGAGAACACTGATATGAAGAATGATGGACATGAATTGTCTTTTTTTTCAAAACGTATAATAAATATGTTGTTTTAAAGTCAATTGTGAGTGTCTTTCAAAACTGGTATAACCCATAGTTTACAATTGGTGATAATGATTTCATATCTTGGGCCATTACGTGCCTATGCCCCTATACAGGGGCAATAGTTCATAACTAATGTAGAATTTTACCAACCTGTTCTGGTGATAATGATTTCATGTCTTGAGCCATTAAATGTTCACTTTCATTCAAGGAATGTAGACGTTTTACACATCGTTGTGTCTGTAAGATAGAAAAGAAAAAAAAATATGAAAAAATATAATAATAATAATAATAATTTAATTTTAATATCAATACATTTGTATTGCCTTATGTGATAAGACATTAGATATAGAATAAAGTGTTTTAAAGATAAATTTTTGCTTTATTCGTCGTGGCAAAACTATAAAATAGTTGCACAAGAATTTATTGAGAAATGAGCAAATAAACAACAGGAAATATAAACAAATACAAAGGAAATTGTTGTATATTTTGTCCAATAACTCCAGATGATGTCTGATTTTTATAATTGACCCCTCATTTTAAAGCTTACGAAAAGCGTAATAGGCCTTCAGCAATAACTCAATTTTCCTACAACTTAGTGGTTTTGCCGTGACATGGCTCATATTTTTAACACTTGGTTAAGATCGAACCCAGGACATCGGAATTAATAGGAAAAGCATGTTAACCACCAAGCTACAGAGTCACCTACACATGTGGCAGAGCCAAGCCAAATGAGACATAAGTCGCAAATGCTAGTTTTTCTCAATAGGCAAATTTAAAATCGTCAAATTTTATTCCATTTAAAAAATATACAGTTCATGCATTCAACTTTCATACTGCCTTACAATTTTTTTAGATATATGATCAAAAATGTTTTAAAAATGCAATTTAAAAGACCTTGCTTAGTCAATGTATACGGATAAATAATTTTCAAATGCAGTTTTCTCGAAACATCGTATGAAACTGATTTTTTTTGCACGTTAAAGATAATAATGTTTAGTTTTATAATCCATAAAAAAACTCAATTTTCAATTTTCCGACTTATGTCTCATTTGGCTTAGTTCTGCCACATATGCCTAGCACTTGGTTAAGATCGAACCCAGCAATATGCAAGCATGTTAACCACCAAGCTACAGCACCACTACACCACTACAAATTGTATGTTGTCAGGAGATATGCATTCAATGTACAAGCATACTACAAAATAGGAAAAACTTTCTAAAAATAATGTTAATTATGACTTTTCCATTTTTTGACTACTACTGTGACATTTTTAAATAGTTCACACAAGTTCTAATGTAATCTCATCTAATCATTTTGAATTTATTGATCCCTTTTATAGGTGATCAAATCGCTGTACAACATTCAATGTAATTCACAGATGATTATCACATAAAGTACAAATATAGACTAATATAAAACCTACATTTCAATGATACAAACATAAACTAGCCTTGTGTATGGCATAATATACCTGTTACAGAAATCATTATAAGGAAAAGATTCACATCTTAAAATTGCACATTTCTGTTAACTAGGAGACCGGGCTTAGAATAATAAGTATTTACCATCCTAGAGCTACTCTTGATATTGTACAATTTGGGTTACTACTAAACTTAAGCAATTCTCCATTGCTATTCAAACATTAACATAATTTTATCTTTCTTCTAATATTTAAAATTTCTATTCTCCAAGTGAAGACAGAGCTTGAGTACAGCATGGCCACTAGTGGACAAATATCCGTTTTTGGAAAAACCAAGTGCACAGCAATGCACTTTGATAAAAATAACAAGGACAACAGTACACATTGAAGGAAATACAAGACTCATGGGATTTGGACCTAGAATCTCAGCGGACTGAGGGCTGTGAGAAGCCTGTGATCTTGACAGTGTGAAATGCAAGTGAATCATGCAAAGTTAAGACAGATAGAAGACATTTATGATAACAACATTGGAACTGCAACGCCGCCTTACCATCGGCGCATACTAAGACTTTCGATTTTACAATAAATTTGACCCTAAGGGACAGGGAATGTTGGCAAACTTTATACGAGGTTTGCTCTGATGTGGACGTCTGAGAGACTTGGGCATTTGATAAAGTAGTAGTTGACATTTCTAAGCAGTTGTGATTTTAGCTATCAAATTGTGTTGTGATTTTAGCTATCAAATTTTGTTTTAAAATAGCTAGTGTGTTTCTGAATTGAGTACTTCACTGCTATAAATACAGTGCATTCTAGCAAAGGTTGAACAAGCTATAAATCTATAAGTCCAGGCCTCGGATTTGGGCTTTGAAGGGACAAGGCCATTTTTGGCCTAATTTTGAAGAGCACAACTAGCATAAACTGTGCACCAAATTATAAGAATAAGGGGAATCAAAGCCAAAATGGCATTAATGATTGTCAATTTGTTAAGGTACTGAGGCCAATTGAGAGGGCACTGGAGGAAAATGGCCTTGGTGCCTTAGTTAAATTCAAGGGTTTATGCGTCAATTTATTCGAAAGATATCAGAATAATTGAGCAGGGATGAAATTATGCTGGACTAAAAAAATTTTTATAGCCTAAAAAATGTTCTTTCCACCCTAAAGCTTACTTTAAGGCCTTGCACCCAGCCTAATTCCAACCTATCACCTACCCTAACCATAATATTTACATTGATTAAATAGTATGGTATGCATTTGTATACTGCACCATATATATTTTGATGAATTTCAAATACATTTTCCGTCATATTATTTTTAGTTGGAACATCAAGATTGATTATTGCTGGCTATCTTTTGAAATAAATATCAAATATTTATCTTTATAGACAGAAAATATAATGATTAATCTCAGATAAGAAAATACAGATATAAAGCATGCTCTAAGTATTGACATACATGCCATCATGTTGGGATTCAATATTTCAACATTAATTATGTCATCATCAAAGTATAATGCATACTCCAAGTATCGAAATACATGGCATCATGTTTGGGATTCAATATTTCAGCATTGATTATATCATCATCAGGAATAAAAACATCTATAATCATAATCTTAATCTTCATCATGTTTAATTTAAACACATTTTTAACATAGTTGTAATTAAAATAAATCTCTTGAAATAGCTTAGGTCAGCAATAAATAATAAATTCATAATAAAAAATTCCTTCATGAACTCTGGTGCTTTCATTCTTGTTTACAATACTCTAGGCATATCTACCATGTTGTGAATCATTATGGTTTAGCATTTGTTATTTGTCAAGCATGTTACATTTATGGAAGACACACACTGGGAGTCCCAACAGGAAAGGAAACCAGCCCCATAAGAGTAAACCACTTTTTAGCGAGGACAATGGGATAAATAAGCGATGGAGTCCCAACATCGAACTGGAATTGTTGCCAGTAATATTTAAATATGTTGGCATTTATCAACAACATTCCTACATCCTCTCTCATGTCTAGTTGAACTCTGTAGAAACTAATTACAGAAAAACACAACTTCCTATCCATTTAAACTTCCTCTTGTAAAGCTACAGTATGGTGGACAATGTCTAAATAACAGCAAAAGCAGGGCTTATAGCAGAAGCAGGGCTTACAGTAGCTAAGTAGAATTGGACCTTTAAACAAAAGCATGGCTACAGTAAATATTTAGGCCATAAAATGAACATTAATTCTAGTAATTTTTACACTTTGTTAATTATATTCTTCTGTCATATTTCAAATATTTCAAAGAAAGTTCAGACTGCTGTTAACTATGTTTAAACTTTACATATATCAACATATGACCAGAAACAGTTTGAAAAATCCAAGAATGGAGGCACACATTTAAGAGTCGATATTAAATGATTAAAAACAGTAGAGTGATTTAGACTGGGTGGAAGCTTTAGGTTGGTTGGATGGATAATTCAAAAGATGGATGCACCCATCCACCTTCACCAAGCCAAAATAGCTGAAGGACATCAATATGAAAATGAGTGTGACCACAAAATGAGTCTTGTTGTACAAAAATCAAAATTGAGTTATTGTTATATTTTGATAGAAGATATTATAAGGTTTACTTTGCTTTTTTTTAATTAGGTTCATAGGTTTAGTTTAACCTGAGAAATATAATTTTGAAATTTACACACTTAAAATCACACTTGCAGAAAATCAACTTTAAAGATAAACAACTGTTGACTTCCTGTATGTTTACCATTGATTTTGAAAATCAGCCTTTACAAAATGTAGTTCAAAAACGTGTTTATTGCAAATAAACATATGCAGGATGTTTTTAAATTTTATAAAATTTAAGTAAAAAATTTCAAAAACCAGAAAAACCTTATTTTTATACAATTATGAGTTTCTGTCTAATTTTGTGACAAAATGACCAGGCCTACAGCACGACTCATTTTGTCACAACACCTCACAAATTTAACAACCTGGTTTATATACTAGCAAGGTAATATGCAAACCAATGGATTGAACTAAGAGACGTGACAAGATGTGCTAAAAATCAGATTTTTTTTTAGTTTGTGATCATCTGCCAAATTTAAACTTCATTATTCAAAAAATAGTTTTGCATAGTGTTCCAAACATAGCATGGAACATTTCAAGGCAAATATAATAATTTACTATCTACAGTTAATTATTGACATGTAATTGGGTACATGGTCGCAGTGTCATCATGTGGTTTGGGACATTGTCAGTGTCATCCTCATAATCTATCTGTCCTTATCTGTCTCTTGGCCAATAAACAATATCATTGTACTTGAAATGTTTTACTTATTGAATTCATTGCTGGATTAATTAGACAAGTTTAATAATAAATAAAATCTCATCTTTTCTTTTGAGTCTTGGGTCACAAGGTGATATTTGTTTCCAACTTGTCTTTTTGTACAAAAACACATAGGCTGGTACAGCACCATGCAGGAAAAAGCAACCAGTTGTATAGTGAAAATGTTCACATTCTACTATTAAGTCACAAAAAAAAAATTTCATATCAAATGAGGAGAAAAAAACTACACAAGTGGCGTCCCGCAAACTTTATGTATTCAATAGACATTATGCAATCTATCAATGTACAGTAGTCTAAGGAACCATGTCAAAATTATGTTGCTGCTGCAGTTACTGCAGTAATTCCATTACAACAATATTAGTAGTTAAGTAATGTAGATGAAAGAGAATTACTGAAAACAATGAGAACATGTCATTGGATTTCTGTGGTAGACTTAATAGCTCTGTATACAATCTGCGCCTTTGATTATTAATTCTGGAATTGGCTCATTACACGTGTTTTATTATTATTATTATTAGTAGAATATTTTTGACAATGCTTGTTAAGGATAGGAATTAATCCAAAAAACAGCTTTTTAAACATTTTGTTGTTAAAAACAACAGTGATGTAATAAAGAAGGTGGGTATTACTGTAGATATAAGTATAAAATATGTGTTTGAGTGTGTGCGTATGTATGCATGAGCTTGTGTGCATGCATATTACAGTATTTATAAGTTATATTGACAATAACCTTTTCGGAAAAAAATAAGCAAAATGATGATGTAGAGCCTATGAAGAATGTAAAGAATGAATGAATAAAGGTGGTGGTTTCACCACAAAAAAAAAAAAAGAATATTTTTGACAACGACATGAGATGATGACCTACTATTTTAATAAGGGTATGACTGGGTCAATTACAGGGCAAACATCTAGTGGAACAAATGTTGTTCATGTATAATTTGCTAAAACATGGTGAGATGTCAGAACATATAAATATAACTTGTCTAGCCTGTGTACGTTTATATTTCAACACGTTTGTATGACAGTCAAGTTTGTTATAGGTACCTTATTAACTGTATGGTGAATGATATGCCTAGTCATCCATGGTATATGCTATAAATTGCACTACTCCCAACATCACGACAAGATCCTATTCCGAGTGTCAAGGGCAGTGATAGATGTAATAAACTAATTATACAGATATACTGATAAGGGGCATAGTGTTAAAAGGCCAACACCATATGTTAATCTATGACAACTGAAATTTTGATCAGGGTTTTCAAAGTGGGAACATTATTATTACGGTATTTAACTAGCAAGGAAACATTTTACATTTTAACTATTTTTATATATTTATTGTTATCTTTATTGAAAATCAACAAATTTTATAAAAAAGGATGAAATAAAATGAGTCCAAGTGTGAACTTAACTCGCGGTTTGTTCACACATACCTACATTTAAAAATTCTCACAAGGATATGCAGAGAAAAATATCATCATCATACTACCATTTTATCTCTTGCGTTTAAAGAAACAGTGCAATCTGTGGATTTGACAAACCTCCCGGAAGCTAATGAAAAAAGTCAATTGACTAACTTGCCCAAAGTTGTTTGTACAGTATCTGATTGATTTTCTAACTATGCAGCGCCACCAACAATCACAGTTAGTCTATGCTATTAATCTGTACAAGCAACTTGTAAAACACTTCTCCAAGATACCAGGATGATGTAATCTTGCCCCTCAGTAATTGGCGGATCAAAGAAAATGTTTATAGTAAGATCGACCAACCAATATGCACGAGTAATATAGTATCATATGATTGTCAAATTTAATCAAGCGTTACCATTCGCACCGTGAATTCACGGTGCGAATGGTCACGCACGAATCATTTTAACAGGCCTTATGGCTAACTAAAATAATTGAGTATGGGACGTCAATAACGCCTTAAAAGGAATCAAGCAATAAAAGTGAATAAACCCGACCATAAGGCCTGTGAGGCAGGCTAAGTATACCACAGTAGCTTAACATCCCCATGCACCAATGACGACAAGATATCCTACTGAATCACAATACCTTTGTGGATATGTGAGTTTATTTTTGTTTTCAGGTACCCCATGGATTGAACTCTTAGAGATGAATGCAGTTGCCAGATAAACTAGGTTGTAAAAGATTCATGCATTAATTTGGAATTACCCAAATCAGCTGAGAATTACCCAGCTTAGCTGGAAAATACCTGGGTCAAGTGGAAAATACCCCAGGTCAGTTAGGAATTTCAAGTTTGGAATTACCTGGGTTACAGTAGTTAGGAATGGTTCAGTTTAATTATCTGGGTTGGTAGGAAATTACCTGGGTTTTTGGGAATTACTGATTGAGTTGGGAATTACCTGGGTTAGTTAGGAATTACTACTTCAGTTGGGAATTATCAAGAATTTTAAAATTTTCTAGAATTACAAAATGGAAACTGAATTCAAATTAAGATGGAATAACTTGTTATTATTCTAGTATAAATGCATTGTATGCATACATATGGTCTCTACCAGTAGAAAATGATGTTATAGGATTAGAATATAAAGGAATGAAAGTCAATTGACAAACATGTCAGAGATGTTTTACAGGACAGGTCATCCACTTAAACAAGAAATCTTCAACTAATAAACTGCCCTAGATTCTCTAGTAAACACATATGCATAATATTAGTGAAGGGGTTACTGTATCCTGTCAGCTATTATTGCACTTTCTGAGAAGACAAAAGGAAGGGTGAGGAAAAGTGAAAGACTTAAGAATGTATGTGAAACAAATAATACAAAATGATACATGAATAAAGAACTGATGAAATATGTGAAACAATAC
This sequence comes from Nesometra sesokonis, assembly GCA_025631205.1. Taxonomy (NCBI): domain Eukaryota; kingdom Metazoa; phylum Echinodermata; class Crinoidea; order Comatulida; family Antedonidae; genus Nesometra; species Nesometra sesokonis. The sequence goes on along the minus strand of JAOTQE010062255.1, from coordinate 1,184 downwards.
ATTTATACCAGTGATCCATAGAGAATTTAAATCCTTTTCTTATTATAAGTCAAATCCCTTCTACATTTTTAAATTTGAATTGGATAAAATAATTATGACTATTGTAGGCCTACTTTTTTATTTCAAAGGGCTACATTGCTCTTTAGAAAGACATCGTAGGCCTATCAATGATTGAGGTACACCAATTTTAGTGGGTGTAAAGTCATACTGTTTACAGTAAATGTTGAGAAATGCTTTCTAGCTATTTTGTACACGAAGGTACGTTCCCGAACTATCCTGTTAAGGATTGAACGGTACTGGGTCTGGACAATTACATTCATGCACTCGACAAGACGTATTCATTAATAGAAGTACTGATGAAGAAAGCCTCACCTTGGTGACGTATAGAATGGTACCGTTGCTCAAACTAACTTCGAATTTGAGTGGATAGGAGAGTATAGTATGGAAACAATGTTAATGATAGATTATACAATGTACAATGCGCTTTAATAGTTTGAATTAAATTTGTTAGTAGCTATTTAATCTTAAAACAAAATTCATAGATATAAGGAAGTAAAGAAAAGAAATATGGAACAGCAATCCAGAATATACAGTGATTAAAAATCATTGTAAAATTATAATACAAAAATTATGGCGTTTATCATCAGGGGTCAAGACGCCTGCCTATCACGTTTCAAAATTAAAAGATCAGAAAGAATGTTACAATATATCATGACTGTATCTCTCTGCCTAGTCTTTCAAACAGACAGTTTATCTTCACCATACAAATGTATATTGACGCTCTTTTGAGAAACAAAATGTTTTTTTAAAAATAATAATTGAGAAAAATGGAAATAAAATGAAAGCAAGCTGCAGGTGCAGTTGATTTAACAGGGTGGTCCAGCGGCAGTACGCTGCTATGGTGGAAGGGCAGAAAAAACAAACAAGGCCAAACGATTTCACAACAGGGGGAGAAAATCAAAGCCATCAAGTTGTTGCTATCCACTGGGAGTTATTCTAGCAATTAATTCTTCAACTTTCCTCAAATTGTTACATTGGTTTGGTGAAGTTCTCAGGAATGTTATAGTTAAGTGGATATGAAATCATATCATGGATAGGTAAACTACACAACCAGGACTTGAAATATCTACTGATCAAGAACAGGATCAGCAACCAGGACTTGAAATATCTACTGATCAAGAACA
>JAOTQE010062233.1:0-18413 GCA_025631205.1 Nesometra sesokonis | reverse complement strand
TACTTTAACCGGCAGCCAATGGAGATCATGTAGGACAGGTGTAATATGATCTCGCCTCCGAAGCTTTGTAACCAGTCGTGCAGCAGAGTTCTGCAAGCGTTGGAGCTTGGAAAGTTGGTATTTGAGTAAGCCATGGAGAAGACCGTTACAGTAGTCAATACGCGATATAAAAAGTGCATATACAATTCTCTCTGTTGACTGCCTTTCTAAGAATTTTCGAATCTTGCCGATTTTATAGATTCCGTCAGGCTTCGTCACAAACAAAAAATAACTGTTTACAAGTAGTGTATTTTTAACATTATTTTTTCATACAATATATGTCACATATATTTATATTTAGATTAAATTTACTTCCATTTATTGATAAATTTGAGATTTTTATGAAGAATAGGGGCGCAAATTTCACGTAGCAACAGCTTTAGAATGTAATACGATTTGTTTAGTTGGACTCCGGAATAGTAGGTGCTTACATGGAACTGTACTTTGGGACTATGTATTCTGTGGATGTTCACCATCTAACCGTAAATAATACATCTTGGTTATACCCCTGCCCATCGTCACCCCATGGAGAGAGGGTAATGAGAATATCGCTACTACTTTATTAATCTGTTGGAAAATATCCACGATATTCTTGGCTAAACTTTCTAAGAACTTTAATAAGAGGAAGACCATGGAATTTTGGTGGCGATTCGAATTTGGATGCTAAAGTGCAATACCGTAATATCTAGATAATCAATGAATTGATTTGAGACTGAGTGAAGCTTGTAAAAGATCTTATCATGTTCCGATACCGATGTATCAACGATGTATGTTGATGTATTCAACGTTTCGATATAGGGTGTGCTATGGAGACAACTTTAAGACACATCCCAGATCTTAATCAAGATAAATAACAAATGGGTCCGAATAAAATTTGGCAAAAGTGCCGCACTTCTTACGGGCCCTGGTGAAAAATTGTAGGAACGATCCAGTGTGGGGTGTAGGTAGGGACCCTTTAACGGAAATGTCTCAGAAAATAACTCTCAGATATAACTTATCTGAATTTTCTTGGATATAAAAACAAATGATCAGGGTTATGGTGTGGATATGATGACCATTTAAAAAGAACGTGTTCCATCTTTAACGTCTACAGAAATAGAAAACGGAATATACTGAAATCCCTCAAAAATACTTGCCATTATCCCAGTTATAATTGACGATGGTTTAGCCACGATCCGGTGTAGGTTGTGGGGTCATGTAAGTGATATGTCCCCGACATAGGCACAAAATCAATCGATATCAGGATTGTAACTTCAAATTCAAAATTTTTTTTTTTGTAATTCTATGTGAACATGCAGGGTAGGGTGTGGATATAAGAACCTGTAAAAAGAAAAGTTTCCAACAGACACGTTATTTTGGCACGGAATACATAGCAAATAATGTCCAAATGAAAATCAAATTAAGTTAAGTCGTTTAGCCTCGGGATGATAGAAATTAGAATTACAAATAAGTAATTTCAAACTTACTACATTGATTAATTCTTCTGAAAAGTATGTTTTATTAATTATTTTTAATGTAACACTCAACATGAAATATGTTAAATTCATAGATTACCTGATGTCACATATAAACACCGGAGAGAGTAGTTACTATATTTCTTTTGTAGTAGCCACGTGCAATAGGTCTTAGTTACATCCATCATTTCAACGTCTCTTAAATAATGTTATTAAAACATAACATGCCAAATAAATAGAATACAATATAAATTAACCATAGAATTTGGACATTTTCGTGGCTTATATGAATTTCAATATGAAAATCTCTCAAACGATATCATTTTATTCAATTATTATGGATTCTTGAATTAACAACGGACGGTCCCTTTAAGCAATATCAATGAGAGCCACTAATTCGTCTTGTTTAGTAATTACTTTTAGTAAAATCAACATACATACTTTTATAAGTAGACGTTTTACGTCATTAGAACTAGCTGTCTACCACTGTAGGTGAATTCCCATCAATTAGTATTATACAAATTCCTGTATTCACTTTTAGATGGTTTCAACTTGCGATTTCCGTAAATCCGAACTACTGCCATCTTGGACGACTTCTTCCCTCTGAACTCACAAATTGTCATCTTGGGACACGCCTATTACCTACCTTAAATCCACAATTATCTTGACGCATATGTATCCCATGGTGATATTAGTCCAACTTCTGAATTATGTAACCAAGCAATTATTGCCATCTTTGGCCACATCATATTGGGTTCAATTCTGACCTCTGGAAACCTACTATATTGCCATCTTGATCCACAATTTGGACCCTGAGCTAGAAAATTACAATCGTAGAGCGCATTTCTGACCTATGTAAACGTACGACTATTTCCATTTTGGTTAATTTCGGCACAGGTTCTGATATTTTGCGTCTCTGTTGGGCCAAATTCGCAACCATTGCCATCGCATTGCAATCTTGGGATACAATTCAGACCTGTGTATCCAGAACTATTTGTGGCTTGGAGCTAACTTCCGGCATGTGTAAATCCACAAATACCGCCCCATTTTAGGGCACACATCTATTGACATCTTAGGCCACACCTCTAACCTGTGTAAACCCACGACTACACCGACCATCTTGGGACCACCTCTGGCATGTGTACCCACAAATTCCTATTCTTAGAGCTCACTTCCGGCCTATGTAAACCCACAACTTTTGGCACCGTAGGACACACACCAAGTGTTAACCCACCACTATCTTGGGCTCATTTCTGACTTGTGTAAACCCAGAGCTATGACAGTCTTGGGGCTTAGGAGTAAAGCCGCAACTTTACACCTTTCCTTTTACATTGTATCACTGTGGATTTAAAGTTCTATCCCAAAAATGCAACAACAAGGTATGGATTTTGGATGATGAGAAAGATTCTATGCGTCAGTATCGATCTTTGTGTATTAGGGGTAACGTACTTCGCAGTAAATTTAAAAATTGCTCAGACAATGTTAATTGATTACTCTTTAAAAAATACTGTTTAAATGTGTATTGTGTTGCTCTATTCCTAATTACACAGTTTCCACCACTAAACTGCAGATTTGTTTTAACAATACTTTGCGCATGTTTTTACAATTGCCAATATTGTGCAGTGTCAGTTTGATGTTTGTAAAAAGGGGGTCCTTTCTTTCAACAAATACTATGGATTTCGAAGAAGGGTCGCAAGCAGCAGAAATATTTTAGTTTCTGCAACAAGTAGACCTACTCATAACAATTTATAATACCCTTACTAGAACAAAACGCCTATTGTTCTTGCCATCTTGGTAGTTAAATTCACGTGGAGAGAGATCATTTATGGAACAGGTTATCAATGTTCTTCGCTATTTGCCATATGCTTCTGTTTTCATACGTCGCTTGGAAATATTATTTAGTTCTTACTGTCTCTGTTTTAATTTCACCTGCTTTGTAAGCATAGAGACCTTATAAATCTACGTTATGTATTTCAACTTAAACATTCTTTTTTTTTAAACTCGAGTTCAATTTTCCAACACTACATGACTTTTGTACATTTATGACGTATTAATGAACTGATTTTTTTAATGTTATGATAAAAAAAACTTTAATATATATAAAATGTGTAGGACAATGCCAATTTATTAAAATAATACACATTCAAGATTTTTATTTATCATGTGTTAACATAGGCCTATGTTATATTTTACCTTTTATGTTGTTATTAACCGGATTGCTGTGGTCTTAATAATTAAAAGACAATTACATGATCTTTATAATGATAAAACGAATTGATCACGAGAAATTTCATGCATTCCTACCAATACTATCAGATGGAGGATCGCAATACACATTAAGTCCGCCATCTTTTCGGATGAGACATTAATCCGTTTGTTCCGTGAAATGAAAAAAAAATGAGTAGGAAATTGACAAATCATCACCAGAAGGACCCCATTGGAAGCACGTCTTTGTACTTAATAGGTATATCCTGGATATAGCATTGAAATCCAGTTTTAGCCGAAACGCCTGCGTGAAAATGTTGTGTCTTACAGTAAGTTTCTCTGTTATTCTATATGAATATTATGTAAAAAATACGCGGTTGTGTGTATGCCAGACACGGCAACCCTATTTTATTTTGGGGGTTTAACCTTTAATGGGTAGTATTAGCGAACTTTAAATATTGTACTGTGTATTCGTATCTCCAGATTTAGATTTATCTTTACTTTTATCTTTTCAGGTGATATATGGAGACGTTTTATTTAAACAATTAAGTGGCTTTAGATTTAACGCATATTCAAAAAATTAAAAACATACTGTTATTTTAAGCTGCAGTTGATTTAGGATATCAGTTAAGGCCTTTTAAATATAACAAAATCGAGAAAAAATGACATAAATCAATTGGCCGATTTAGATGAAATTTGGATTTGTTTGATTCACTAAAAAGAAAGCAGCTCTCTAGAATTGGAACAGAATCTAAAGTGGTGAGTTTTGGGCTCATTCAACAACAAAAATGATCCACCAAATGACAAGGTGCAGACCCCACCCCTCCCCTTATCCTCAAAACGTAGTCCCCCTCCATTTATATTGACCCTAATAATATAAAATAAATACATATGGGCCATGCATAGCATAAATGGGAAAAATGCCCTTTTTTGCTTGTCAAAATCAAAACCGGGAACCACACCCACCAAGACTTGAGAGTGAACCCAGCACACCCGACCCCCTCCACTTTTGCTGGATTCTGGATCCGCCCCTGAAATGTTGTACATGCGTTTTCTTTGGTGGTCTTGAAATCATTCCTTACGTCGTAAGTGATTTAAGATGCACAGTTAGACTGTTAAGCCCATGATTACAACAGTGTTAATAGGTATTACCTTAGCGTTGTTCATTAGAATTTCAATACTAAATAATAGCATAATAAAGCTTTATGACGTGATGTATGATTCTATTAATGCAAGAATGTTTATTAACCAGGACAAAGTTTACGCATAACATTGGAAAAAATGTATTACGTAGGAAATGAAATGTTTTAATATTTTAAATGGCTTAACAGCAATTATAGTTGTAAACGCGGCATATATTTCAGTTTGAATAATCAATAATGGTTAGTTCGATGACCACTTTAGTTTAGTTTTCCTATTCTATCATTCCAGGATTGCTAAGCTGTGTTGTCGCATACATTAATAAGAGTCTAGCAACACAAGAATATGTGAAAACTAGCCTTAATTGAGAGGATCTTTCACAAAAAAAGGAAATTAATATTTTAAATTTAGGTGAAGTGTCATGACAATAGAAACGTAAAACTCTATCATAAAAACTCACTATATATCAAAGATGAAATTTTATGGTAAATGCTATGGTGGACAATGTAAATTCAACATAGTCCAAATTAAATATACTAACAACTAAACATTTACAGGTAGATTACCTGTAGATCAAACAATATTGTTAACCTATAATGATTATGTTTTTTTTTAAATAAAGAAAAACAATTGAAATCATACTAATACTCTCACTCATAGACTTATATAACCAACGCATCCTTGCAAACTGAAAATATTTGTGACCAACGTGGAGCAAATTTTAGATTAGGCCTAACAAAAAAAATATTATAAGGTGTGCCCTTTCGACAACTGACCGACAGAAAGATAGACCAATTAACGAGATGACTGGTAGTCACTAATGCCGTAATTAGTTAATAATTTAAACCAATAAGCCATTTCACTGTTTCAAATGCGTATGTGCGTTACCAAGGTCAAGAAATAAAACGACGCGCCGCTCTTATTGAAAGGAATATAATTTCCGTGCGTCGTTTTATGATTTGACGTTAATCTGTACATGCGCAGTTGAAACCGTGAAATGGCTTATAGATACTATTGAAATTTTGCATACTGTATTAAACGTAATGGCGACCAGTCGACAGCAGAGTAGATAAGAAAAACGGCGTATTATGACAAATATCAGGGGTAGATCCCGGATCCAGAAAAAACGGTGGCGGTGAGGGTGCACTTACCCAGGTCCGGGTGGACGTGGTTCCGGTTTTGATTTTGACAAGAAAAAAACGTGATTTCCCAATTTCAACGTGTTTTGCTACCTTGTTTATGTTATCCATGGCCCATTTTTTATTTCTAATGTAATTAGAGACTGATCACAAATAAGACAGACCGACAGACAGACCAAAAAACCCATAGGAAAGACCACTGACATAACTGTTTGCTATATTTAAAACATGAGAACCTGGAGAAGTCCACCCCCTGGCCCCCATCCCTATTTGGTTCCGCACCTGAGTTGGGGTATGTTGGTTTTCTTCATGGTTTTCTTCGTTATAATAAATCCACTTTTTTTGTTATCAGGATTCGAAGTAATCTTATTCTACAAAGAAAGATAGGAATATTGACGTGTTTTTTTTTTTCACAACAGCAATTAAGTATTATGATTACAATGTCTAGAAGATGTAAATTTATATCGTAAGGTTTATTTTATACTACTATATGTGTATAAGCTCATTATTATTTCTATCAAAGGCCAGGCAAATTTCATAATATTTTTTTAATTGTATTATTGTATTGTATTTATATTTGCACCTTAGCGCAGACCTTGGTTTCTGCTGTTTGTAATGTAATACGTAGTAATTTGCAATGTTTGTATACTTAAATAAATAAATGAATATTTAAATTTACTAAGCTTCTTAAGTCAAAAAACAGGTTAAATTCGATTCAACTCAACCTTAGATCGTATATATAATCTGCAAACCGTTTAAAAAAAGAGGAAAATATACATGAACAAAAAACAAAGGTAAGAATGTTTTCATCTGCAACCGCATCTCCAGTATGTACACAATGCACGAAATTAGATGGTGTGTACATTATTTGAAGAATAGATCAATCGACGTGGAAACAGTAAGATGTTTTGAAGAATCGTGTGTTAATATGTGTAAACAATCTTGAAATTACAGGCAGGTGATAACAAATGGAGTATATCGGTAAAGAATGGTTCATGTGACATAATTAAAACATTTACGTTGTTCTAATATTATACATTGAAGCTACATGCATATTGACAGCCTATTCATAAAAAAGAAAAAATGATATGCATTGCCACCAAAGTAACCTAATTCTAATTGTATACAAATTATGCCTTCTTGACCAGATAGGGCAGTACACATACAGAGGTTTTACACAGTGAACCAACAAAATGGATTTATTTTAAAGCAATCATAATAAAAAAAAATATTGGTTACTATTGGTTAATTGTGTTCTTGAGTGGATTACTTTTAGACTGTGGGTTACTATATCAGTAATGTGTATTACTAACCTAATATTGCCTATAACTCCAGCTATTCTCGTCAGTACCATACATAGAAAATTAATTCATTAAGAAAAACACTCGACCGGCTCTGACGTACAAAATACGTAGATTGTTAGCACCGGGTACAAGCAGTTTATTGAAACCCAGGTGGACTATTGTGTATTAAACGCTGCATAATAGTACTAACGTTTGTTTGTATTGATGTACTTTCAATAATACTTTTATTTCTGTAGGTAGAGCGAATTATTAAAACACAGACGATTGTAACATAATAAATTGACAAGATGCTACTAGTACAGTCTAATTATGTAATGATATGTAAAGATGCAGTTTAACTCAATTGTCGACAGTTTGTTAGTGACATGAGTTTTCTTTAAATCATAATGGTAATCGTTCTGCAAAAGATAAATAAATACGGACCTCTAAATGTAATCATTAGACCATTTACTAGTGCATTTTCATTGATACATGGGTTTCACAATAACGTCGATAATTGACTTCCTTTCATATACATTCAACTGTTTGTGTTTATCTTGCTTCTAATTGAAAATGTTGTCTCGTTCTTCAGTATAATGTATTAATCTGCCGGTCGATAGGCAATGCATGTTCCAAGAAATAACGTTTTACTAACAATGGTCTACATTTCCGTACTGTAAAAGGAACTAATTGTGCTATTTTATGAATACTGAAACGATATATTTTACTTTATTTGCTAACATTGTTTACTTTCAGAATTTTCTTGATTTTGAGATGGCGGTGGGGGAAATTTGCATTGAGAGTAGGGCCTACCTCGAATATCAGTGGGGAATAAGCTTGATAAGCTCAACCCAAAGTTGGACTAGACCTAAAATACTGTATTTAAAAGTTAAAATTTTGTTGAGTGATCACTGATACTTTTTTCTACTGCGACATGTGGATGTGAGCCATGACAATGTACCAGCTCCAGAAAGCGTATATTTATCGGTGACCTGTGACGTCACGAAAACTTGCCGTCGTGAGTACGAGAACCAAAGAAAACCGCGTTGAATTCCTATTTCATAGCATCGGGCGAGTGCGAATGTTACCCACAAATTTGGTTGAAATACATTGAATTTAGTATGATCATTTTTGAAGCATTAGTAAACATCTACCTTAGTCTCAGATTAAGTAGAACACGGTTAATCTGGTTTTAATTTACATTTAAAAGGAAATATACATAATTCAAGCTAGGCCAAAAGTTGGATCCCCATTGATCCACTCAGGAGAGCTAAGCCGCTATGTACACTAGCGGATCAGCGCTGTCTGCATAGTTCGAGCCTAAAACCATTCATTGTTTGCACAAATTTGACAGGATTAATCCATTCCAATTTAAATAAACTAAACGTAGCTAGTGTACAAAAATTTATAAATGTATCCCAACGGTTTGGAATGAGTTACCAACGAAGAAATACAAAACTTAAAGTTGACCTTTCTTATCCCTCTTCTTATATCTTTAACAGAGGGAAGTATAGAAAATGATGCCCTCATTTTTATTTATACCCACGAAACCAGATGTAAACAAGGTCGTTAATTCGGTGTATTATCCACGGTTTGGTGCCTGAGAAAGTTTTTTGGGGGATATTAGGGAGAAAATACAGTTACCCTAAATCTGACAAAATAAACAGTAATGCTGTGTTGTGAATTAACAACAAAAATAAAGTAAGAAAGAAATAATAACGAAAACGTAGCCAGAGTAAGTTTACTGTACATTTGGAAAACAATGAGCTATTAGGAAATAATTGTTTTGAAGCATATGACATTTTAACATTATTAAGTGATATTGGATATAAATATAAATAGTGGTTACCCGTAAAAGAGAAACAAGCATATGTGTATGGCAATCAAAATACATTATGCAATGTAATTATGGTAATTTGCATCGCACGTGCAAATTAGAGCGTTTGATTATTTATATCCCAAATTTCCAAGAAAGTTAGGATATTAAGTGTTAGTAAATTAATAACAAAATTGTTGCAAAATTTCATACCGAAATAGTATAAAAGGGCCTACTTTTATACGAACTATCCCTAATGTTTCTGTCTTCTTAAGTAATTCCTAATTATAATTTATTTATGGTTTGTCATCTTCGTATTAGTTGTTTATGCGATAGTTAATTTTAATATTGCCTTCTGTTATTTTTGGAAAATGATATACGGTACGCTAATAAAAATATCATCAACCTCGATAATTAAAGGGTAAGGTAACTCTGTCGTTGTTTTGTATTGATATTATTCATGTTTATGAACAGGTGTATGTACTGATAAACTATTTGAGAGGGACAGTTTGCTTCTCTCAAACATACATGTATTTACATATACAATACAATAGACTTATTGATTTAAAAATCTAAAGGTCTGATTATTTGCAACTGATTTGCGAAGTTATGTAAGACCATTCATTATTGAGACCTATATTTAAACATAACATAGGCCTCGCAACTTTTCCTGTTTTGTAAGATGAAAACACAATTCCACTCATCATGTTAAACAATTACGCTGACGTACAAGCATAATTGCAGTAGTACAACTATTGTTAGTATAATCTGACCATACTTTGAGAAAATGGTATTGTATTGTAGACCGTAATGACGGCGTTCGAGCTATTGCAGGATACTTTAAATATAAAATACTGAGTTATAGGAAGTCAGAAAATATCTATCATTTAAATTCTTTGCTACTGCTAAAGCCACTGATTTTTACTGCTATTGCCACTGATATAGGTTATACCACTGTTACTGCCATTGCTACTTCTACTGCGTTTGGTACTGCTAGAGACTATGATTGTCACTACTATTACCATTGCCATTACTATCAAGGTTGAATGTTTATTCTGTATGTTTTAAAAATTAAAAAAAAACATCTTTTTCTGTTTCTGCCTATTACGGAAAACTACCCTTGCGACTTATCTCTCCTCGGACTTTTTGGCTGGAACAGTGTTACATTATAGGAGTTATTACATCTGTAACTGATGTGTTTTATTTTGTTTTGTTTGTTTGTGAGCTTAATTGATTCATTGGACAAACGGAAAGTTCGAACTAGGTAAGGTATAAAATGGGCTTCAAATTCTCGAAAGCCCTGTGTTTGGACAACAATAAAATGTTAATACCCGATCATCTCATGCACTAGAATCCATCTGTTATTAATCTAATGTCAAAAATAAAACTTAATTCATGGAATAATTATGCTAGAAAACATACATTCAATTTTCGAATATTTGGAATGTTAAAGGTACCGTATGGTATTGTGAAATTTTACTAATTGTCGTTGAATTTTGCAGACGCATCAACGTTTAATCTATGTGATGAATTGTATTGAATTTTATTTAGAAGGGATGTCATTAAAATTGCATGACAAATGTTTACGGAGAACTGTCTTTGCTACTGCTAAAGCCACTGGTTTTTACTGCTACTGCCTTTGGTACTGCTAGATACTATGATTGTCACTACTACTGCCATTGCCATTACTACTGTCTTTGCTACTGCTAAAGCCACTGGTTTTTACTGCTACTGCCACTGATATAGGTTATACCACTGTTACTGCCATTGCTACTTCTACTGCATTTGGTACTGCTAGAGACTATGACTGTCACTACTACAGCCACTACTACTGACATTACTACTGTCGCTAATAATATCAATGCTACAGCCACTGCTACTGGCACTACCACTACTACTACTACTACTCCCACTACTACTGCCACTACTACTGTCACTACTATTGTCACTACTATAGCCACTACTACTGTCACTATTACTGTCACTACTATAATATCACTACCACTACTACTGCCACTACTACTGTCACTATTGCTGTCATTACTATAATATCACTACCACTACTGCTGCCACTGTTCTGTAACTACTGCTGCAATTGATATGGGTTATATGCCACTGATATTGCCACTGCTATCGCCACTGCAACGTCCACTACTGCTACTAATGTTACTACTACTACTGCCACTTTTATAGGTTATACCACTGTTACTGCCATTACTACTTCTACTGCCTTTGGTACTGCTAGATACTATGATTGTCACTACTACTGCCATTGCCATTACTACTGTCTTTGCTACTGCTACAGCCACTGATATAGGTTATACCACTGCCATTGCTACCTCTACTGTCTTTGGTACTGCTAGAGACTATGATTGTCACTACTACTGCAATTGCCATTGTCTTTGCTACTGCTACCTTAAAATTGTGTGGTTACAATGAAAAATAAATCGGGATTGAAGCCCCCTAACACACACAATCCTGCATCCGCTCCTGATACTGTCACGGTTACTGTAACTATTATTTCTTTTTTATAAATAAATTGAATTTAAATTAATGGTATATTGACTATTTGTATGTAATATTGTTTATTAATCAGCCACGTGGATATTACCTGACATGTGTCCATACTACAGTGTTTAACGTAATCCCGTTTAGCAAGAAATAATGTTATGAAATATGACTCTTGACAAACCATGGATTTTTATATGAATAAATATGAACAAATGTCATCATTTATGTGTCATGCATGAAAACTGAGTTTCCTTTAGTAGATGAATAAACTGCAAGATATTATATCATTCAACATTGAACTATAAATGTTACTATACTGCTGTGACTCAATGATTTTCCCAACAGAGAGTCAATCGAGTACAGCGATCTTGTATGCTGGGAAACCTGGTGGGGGAGAGAGTTTTCAGTATGAAGCCACATCAGATTGCACTACTTTATAATCAACCAATAAAAAGCTGACATTCTGCGACTACATCTCTCGACAAACACTGGAAATAACTTTTCTTGCATATTCGGGTATCACTTTCATCTGTGTGCGTTTGTGAGGTAGCCCAGCAGCCCACAACCCATCCGTTAAACTCGTTAGTCGCTAAAGACTTTAAACCTATAGCAGTTTTAAAATATATTTGATTCCTTTTTTATTTGAATTTAATCTATAATTTTTGTACTTAATCGTTTATTCATTTAGGCTTCTCGGTTATAGTAAACATCTTATGTTGTCGTTTTGGACAATAGAATACATAAACGAGACATACTATAGACTGTCAACACTGTGTATTTCATGTCGTACCTTAATTAAAGCTGAAAATTGATATCATGTGCTGTATTATATGAGTAGATGAACCATCGGAAATTTCTTTTTGGTGACGTTTTTTTTTACAATTGGTAGTATTGTGTTAGATATATTTGTGTAATTTACGCATAAATACAAATTATGCATGAATAATTAATGTGAGCGAGGTCATATTAAACTTACATTTCGGTTATAGCACTCGCAAGTGCTAGATAGAGAATAGAATTAGTCTTCGTTTAAGATGGTGATTCAGTTTAAATCGTGAAAAGACAATCAAAAGGCACCTATTGCGTTTCATAGCAGGTGGATTGACATACCTTTCTGATGTTTTAACGACAATCCGCAGATCACTGAAACTTCATTATCCAACTGGTGGCGCATTTTATTAAAACTTAAAATATAATATACAGACTTTGGGCAAGTCAAGGGCTAGAAAATACAGTTAAACCTGCCGAATGTGTTCAGCGGTGCGAGCCAATTGGCTGCGATGATCGATGTGGGACAAGGAGCAAATTTACCCGAACCACGCCCCGCCTCTCCCGACAAAGTCGCAGGTTGACAAAACAATTAGACATTTTTTTACGAAGACATATAATCACAAGTATAGTTAAATCCACTCGTTAAAACGTTAATTGGAAAGGTAGCGGAAATATAGTTACATGAGTTTACATGCATTTTTTTTTAACATCTGTGGGCATAATTGGCAAGCGTGGATATGCTGAACCACAAATCAAAGGAGGGATAATTTAAGTGGAAAATTTGAAAATGTAATTATATACATTATGAAACTACAAATTATTATATTTGCATACAAACAAATATTAGTTTAATAGGATGTTTCTTGCCAAGTTAAGATCAATCAAAATTTAACATTTTTAGAACGTAAGTTTGAGAAAACTGCGTTTGGTAATTGTTTATCAGTGTGACTAAACAGTGTCAAGTTAATATTTTTAACATTGTTATCATTATCAGAAACATTCTAATGTAGTATTTCAAGGTTGAATGTTTACTCTGTATGTTTTTGAAGTTTCTGTTTCTGCCTATTACGGAAAACTACACTTGCGACTTATCTCTCCTCGGGCTTGTTGGCTGGAACAGTGTTACATTATAAGAGTTATTACATCTGTAACTAATGTGTCTTTTTTTGTTTCTTTGTGAACTTAATTGATTCCTTGGACAAACGAAAAGTTCGAACTAGGTAAGGTCTAAAATGGACTCCAAATTCTCGAAAGCCCTGTGTTTGGACAACAATAAAATGTTAATACCCGATCATCTCATGCACTAGAATCCATCTGTTATTAATCTAATGTCAAAAATAAAACTCAATTCATGGAAAAATTATGCTAGAAAACATACATTCAATTTTCGAATATTTGGAATGTTAAAGGTACCGTATGGTATTGTGAAACTTTACTAATTGTCGTTGAGTTTTGCAGACGCATCAACGTTTAATCTATGTGATGAATTGTATTGAATTTTATTTAGAACGGATGTCATTAAAATTGCATGACAAATGTTTACAGAGAACATGTTGGATCTTTCATTGTATGTCCTGCTATCCTGGCACATTCATGCATATTTTATTCACTAAGTTGTAGAACATTCAGGGAGTGAAATTTCGCCTCCCTGAAAAACCCTAGCTTGGAGAGCAGTACCCAAAAGTTTTCACGGTAACTAGATCTGACGCTATCGTAAGAAGGAAGAATAGACAATTCCGGAGATCCCCCTACCGATTTAGGGCGCCACATTAATACGGGTTTGTATTATTAAAAATAATCTTGGCAATAATTATTATGTAATAGAATTCTGAAAAAATTATTATTTAAAAATGGAAAATGAGCACGGACGTCGAGCCTATCAATGTAAAACTTGTAACAAATTAAATAAAAAAAGGAATATGCATAGCAAAGAGTTTTTTTTCAATACACCCCTGCTTACGCTAGGTCTGGACGTGTGCATTTGGCCCCCTGCATAGAACATAGTATTCCAGCACATTTCTACGACGATTTGTGCTGATTCAGAGAGTATATTTACTGTATGAATAGTACTAATTTATATGTTTTTATATAAATTTTAAAGTGTATAAACATTGTGTTCTAGACATTCATTTTATTCGGAGGTATACAGCGAGAATTGAATGCACAACAGACTTGCCACCTGGCCGATACCCACTGGCAATCTAGCCTAGCGTAGGCAAGAGTTAACGATTTGCTATACCTAAATTCTTATTTTACTTTGTCGGGGAATATCTTTAAAATATTTATCTTAGTAGACTCGGCGTCCGTGCTCATTTTGTTTTTTTTCAATAAAACACTAAGAGTTCCTTCACAATCCTATTCCACACCATACAGTATGGTTATTTTTTTAGCCACATCAACGTGGGCGCCGCCAAGCGGCCGGGATATTCCCGGAAAGGTGTATAGAGGTGTTACATTTTTACTTTGAACTCCTTTATCTGACCATGGAGTACTCCATGATCTGACGGATTGCAAAATCAACCTTCTTAGGATGTATTTCACCAAGGTGCTAAGAAGCCGTATAAGAACAATCTTTGCTAACACATTTCCCGTAACTAAGATTAGAGATATTCCACAATCCGATTTGCAATCAGTGTTCAGCACCTTTTTTTTCGTAAACTGATATGATGATGGCAATTTTAGGGATAAGCATCAGTGCCCTCCGGCTATTTTTTCTCTGTGAATTTCAACTGGGAAAAGAGCTTTACCATTTCTCATGCTGTAATGCGTCGTATACCTCTTCAATTGTGGAAAGAATATTAGATCATCATTGAAGGGTTTTACCTGAGAAATTGTTAATTACGGTACATCCATAGGCCTATTGTTATAATCTATACCAATGTAATTGGAATTTTCTATTCATTACCGTATTATTTATTGCTTACATATTTTTCTAAACTTCTTTGTATTTTTTTATTATATTAGCAAACAATGACATGACATACCACAATATCGCCACTCTCCATTAATCCGTTTTCAGGTTAAAAACATTAAAAAATAGAGAATAATCTGCTATTTCATAGTCTAATATAAAAAGTACCTCGCTATTTATAATTTCCAGGTATTATTTTTAATATCACTATCATTCTGTTTTTAGTATGAAATTAATTAGAAATAGCCAACATTTTGGGTTACTTTTTAAAACCGTATTTTTATATCACTATTTCCTCAAACGTTAGTTATTCTAGAACCACCCTTCTTATTATTCAATTAAGTAATATATATTTTCGGTGATGGTCGAAGAAGTATAGTCCCGAAGAGATATTGAACCCACGCTGAATTTAATTGCATTTACTTACAATTCAACGGATTTAACCACACGGCTAATCAGGGGCGGATACAGGATCGTGTGGGGCGTATCATTACCGGTCGGGTGGGCGTGTCCAGGGGTTCAAATTTAACAAGAAAAAAAACCTGTTTATTTGCGTGTATTTCGACTTTCTTAAGCTGTAGTTGTATGTAGTTTTAATATTTTTTTATTTTTCAGGGAGCCTTTTAGAGGGGGCGCGCGCCGGATGCGCCCCTATAAATCCGTCCTCGTTACTTATGGATGGACAACAGAACATAAGTTTTAGAAGAAAATAACAAATGGTCGGAAAAGTTAGAGGGCGCTTGACTTTTTTTAAACTATAGTCCTGAAAAAGAATTTAAGGCAAGCATGAATTAAATTGCAGGGAACAAGTTTTACCCACAAACTGAATTTCAGAAGAAAATAATTGACGTTTGAGTATAATACTGTATAACCGGTTTGATTAGATGGCAAAGCTATGTACCTTTCGTCATAGAGGTTTTTACATACAGTAGGCTTAATTTAGAAGGATGACTTAGATTATGTTCAGATTTACGGCTTGCGAGAGCAAAGGATAAGCTAATATGCGGAGTAACGATAAAGGTGTTCGGACACAAGGCGTAGCGTAAGTCATTAGCATTTTTAAGTTGCCGCCAGTAGGTTTTTCTATGACTTCCGTAATTGATTGGCAATATACACCGATTGCAAATTTTGATTGGTTTATGCGTGACATAAGGTCAAAATTATCCAAGTGTACGAGGCGTTTCTCTATAGCTTACGCTAATCTGGGGTTTGCAGGAAGCACAAGGTACGCTCTGGACTTACGCTAATTACCGGCTAATTCACACACACAATAATCGTACGCCGCGTAATCAATGATTCTAAACATACCCATAGAGCCGGAGCTCATTGTGGTACAAGTACTTGTTTATATGGCTATGATAATGGCAACCATTGAAATAACATTGAATTTAAATGCAATGCATAGTAGTTTCTGAGTAAGAGATTAATGGAGAAGAACCAACATAACATTATTTGTCGGCAATTTGTGTCCACTTTACAAGCATTGGATCAATGGTTAGCGGACGCATTACTAATGTTATGCTCTAATGATGCTTGCAAACGGTATGTAATAAAATCACAAAACATGTGTTTTACCACAGAAAAAAAACCACTCTGTAGCTGTATTTTTAGTATTAGGTGATAATAATATAAATAATAACATGGGGATTTAGGACCATCCTAATATCAACATTTGGACTCCATAATATTGACTTTTTTTTCTTTAATATATTTATTTGTAATTTAAATTTGTTTATATATTTGTATATTTTATTATTATTAAATTACATTTATCCATAGGCCTACTGATTTGTTAGTAGAAACAGTTTATCTGTTGGGCAAAGTACCCTTTTTTGCAACATAGTAGGCCTAAGCCCACTTAAAAAGTTAGTTAAGAATTATTACTAGGCTATTATTTCCCTCGCCCCACTTAAGTGGAGAGAGGGTATTGCAATGAGCTTCGTTTGTATGTGTGTTTGTCTGTCTGCATCTATATCTCAAAAAACTATTGGGCCGATTTACTTCAAATTTTCAAATAATGTCAGAACCAACTGTATCTAGGTCCTCCTGAGGTTTGGTGCTGATCCGCCTTACCACATGACTTCTGGATTCTAATCTATTTGAATTTGTGTCTACTGCCCTCTCTTTTTAATGACAAAAACCAGAGATTAAACATGCCTGACAGAATACTGCCATTAAAATTCCAAAGCATAATCTTTCTTGATCCTGAGGTAGTATGATTCTAGTCTAAAAATAGCCTAATCAGTTAACTGTTATTGACCCCAAGAACAGTATAGGCTATGATTTATTTTGTGGCCTGCTGATTATAAACCAGTCATTGATTATCACCAGTGTGCAAGAATTTGTCTACCCTTACCCATGTGGGCATAAGGTATTGTATTGCAATGAGCTATCTTTGCATGTCTTTCAGTCTGTCTTGCTGTCTTTCTGTCTGTCTGTGTCTCAGCATCTAGGCCTACATCTAAAAATGCACTGTTTTTTACTGTATATTGTTGATTTTGTTCTCACTTGTTGAGCTATTGTGTATTACTTTTAGGCATGTGAGCCATCTAAATTTGCTACTATAGTACAATTCACAGTAACAGCTTTCATATGACATGTTGCATAGAAAAACATAGGCGATGGTGTAATCGCTTACGATTGCTTATTGTTATTGTCATTGTTATGCCCCGAATGGGAGAGAGTATTGCCTTGTTCTCTATCTCTCTCTGTTCACTGATACTTACTTACACTGATTTGAGCTACTTGAAATTGTCAGATATACCAGGTCAACCGTAACACGGTATTTATTTGTGTTATTCGGAGTGGGATGGGAGGGTGGTTGTGCGTTGGGTTCTCAACCGGCAGAGAAATGTGCCATCATCCTCGATCATTCTCACCTCCCCCTTCAGATCCCGAGTACTGCTCTGCGCTATACCGTTGTTATGATATAATAAGTGGTAAAATGATTTATTATAGCTGGAATCTAAATTTGAAATGTCTTTAGAATAAAAGGATTACATATCACAATTGTGGCAGAGCCAAACTAAAAATAATTTTAAATTTAATTTAAAAAAACACATCACCATATAAGAATTAATAAAGAAATATACAGGCCTAATATGCTTATAATATGTTGCACATTTTTAGTATTATATTTTATGT
>JAOTQE010062222.1:0-18414 GCA_025631205.1 Nesometra sesokonis | reverse complement strand
AAATTCACAAAACAATCGCGACCGTGTAGGCTAGGCCTATATAGGCTCGCGGTGCAAAGGCAAATGGTCAATTTCTGACGTGGCCAACCATAACAAGGATGGATTGTGAAAACAATACACGATACATTAATACACTACCGTAGTTATGTAAATATGGCCATTATTTTGGCTCTCATTAGTTTGCAGTCAGCCTCCAGCTGCTGTTTGTGGATATTCACACGTCAGCTTGCTACCAATCACCCGACCCGTGGAACAGTGTTCCTGCTTAAATCCAATGGTATGGTGCGCAAAATGGGCAACACATTTTTAAAAACTGAGAAATTTCAAGTCATGCCAACACTGATTAAGATGCCTTTTAGTATTTTCACCAAACCAATTTGGTTATGGATTGCCACGCCCGAAACCGCCGAAACTAACCATTTGCGATTGTACCGCGTGAGCCTAGGCCTGCTACACAGTCACGATTGCTTTGTGAATTCGCCAATGTCCAAAATAAACCTACTGCGCATGCGTTTTGGAGTGGTGTAAGAATAGCCTACAGGATTGTGATTATGACTGGTGTAACAATAGCCACTGCGTAAATTTAAACAATTAAATTTAACTGTTTCCTGATATAACACACAAACATAAATAATAAACCCTACCCTTTGAAAAAAATAACTCTGTTAACATGGTTGATAATGGTAGTGACAAGGTAGACTAAGGTAGTTTACAGGGTTAACCCTATAAAAACTATCATATCAAGGGATACTACCAAGGTTATGGTCAGAAATTCTCTACAAGTATACTAGAAAATACAACCAGTGTTTATAAACCTTAAGGCATTAATAACATCAACAGACAGGTAATTATATACTACATTACAAGGTAATTGTCTGTGGGTCTAGGTAGATCTCCCTAGTAAGTTAACATGGTAGATCTACCTATTCAGAGGGTGTTATTTTTTTCAAAGGGTATACTTCACACATACTTGAATTTCTACTGACAGGACTAATATTATGAATGTACACCACCTCTGGTACATGCTGGAATTAAGAAGCACATTATTGTGTCAATTAACCAATTCCATAATCCATATATCAGAAATTCTATTCATAAAACTGTGTATCAAATTCCTCCAATATTCATAAAATGAAGGGATACAATTCTTCACAAACATCATGCCTGCACTGTTGTTTCTAGGTAGCCTTAGCAACTTACGTAATGCATTGTTGTAACATACTCTAAACGAGTTTATTGTACTTTCATTACATTTACTCCAAAGAGTCATACAGTACACATTCACATAGTATGTCTTGGAACAGATGACATTTAACCTCAGCAGAACATTTAGAAAAAGCTTTACATAGCGTGTTAGCTCTGATACACAAAGCCCTATATTGCTTTTTAATATCAGCATCGTCTTCAAGAGAATTATAAGTCACATGACTCAAGAATATAATAGAATCTACAAATTATAAGTCAGAGCCATTAGACAATAGAGGAGCAGACAATTCATTTTAAAACAAGCAAAACTGTTTTAAATTTTATCATGGGCAAAGCCCATATATATATTTACAAAATGGCCTTACAACCACATACAAACATGTTTCAGTGAACAACCACAATCATCAATGTAACAATTGCTACTTTGAAAATCTACTTAATGCAATTTACTTAATATTAAGCCTTACCGTATTTAAGTAGATTGCCGAAGTAGAAATTGTTACACAATTGAGGGTGGTGAACAAAAAAACATGTTTGTATAGGGCCGTAAGGCCATTTTGTAGATGAATATATGGGCTTTGCCCATGATGAAGTTCAAAACAGTTGTGCTTGTTTTAAGACATTAAGTATTGATAAATGAAATTGGTTATCTGATTAAAAAGCTTTCTAATCACACCAATAAAAACAAGTACTTGTATCTCAATGAGCTCTGGCTCTATGCCATCCCTCTAGATCATGTCAAAACTATATCCACAGTATGAAGAAAGGTGTGTTACAGGGTTTGGTTTTCCTTAAAATGTTCCCACATCAAAACATACAATGGGATTATTTTTTATGGTATTTATTTTATAAAGTATGATTTCATACAGTAAAATTTTGCTGTGGACTGGTCTACTACAGCGGTAAAGGGTTCCTTCCACAACAATTGCTGTCAGTGCTGTGTGAAAATTCAAACCCTGCATTATTTAATGAACTAATCAAAGGGCTATGCAGAGTGTATTTATTCGTTAGTATATTTGCTTTGAAATTTGTTTTGATTTGTTACTTTCTTCTAAAACTCAATTTGTTATCAACTGATAGCCGAGTGGACAAAATGGTCAAATTGCCACCTGCTATGAAATTCAAAAACAGGTAAGTCCCCTTGGGAAAATACAAAGAGCATTCTTTAAACAAGATATTTAACTTTGAAAAGCATTCCAAAAGATAAATTTAAACACAGTTTCTCATGTCCAGTAGTGTTTGTTAGGTAAAGTTGAAAATAGCTGGTAGCAGCATTTGAAATATCCAAAATGATCAAATTTTATGAAATATAGAGACTGATCTAAAACAAACACTATAATGTAATGATGTATAAAACAGTTACAATAAATCAAACTTACACAGGACATTCAGAATCAACATCCTCTGGTTTAATGCTGCCATCTACACCATCGGTTTCTACATCACCATCTATGTAGACATCGTTGCCACCATAGTTGATGCCACGTCGGGTTGGCTGAAACAAATTTACCAATGATTTATGCAATTGACTATGTCATATACTTAGCAGTCAGCTGCTGATTGGGGGTCAGATCTATGCATTTGTGAAAGTACGGAGGCGGCATACTTAATAGGTTTATGGTCTATGCTCACTTCAGCTCCACCATGGTTTGGGCTAGACGAGAAAATTTAGAATTGAGATGCTTGTTAATGGCACCTTCTTACATTAAAAATGCTTTTGAAAATGTTACAGTATAACAAAATCAAGACCACAATACCATTGAAAAATATTGATAAGGCAGCAATCATGGTAGTTCCGCCAATTCTGCTAAATTTTATGTTACTTTAATAACAAAAAGTTAATAGAGAGGTTTCACTATCTTGATCGAGAATCAGCAAAAGACAAAAAAGTGCAACGTTTTGTGTGTTAAATCACCACTTCAGCATGACTGTAATTGGATATCACTCATAACCTCAAATGCTGCCGTTGGATCTTGGGCGCTTATCAACAACCAAAATTGCATGAATTTCATACCTTTCAAATGCATATGGTAATATTCTATGTCAAATGATTGTAATACATACTTATCACGATTATTTCTGATTATGATTTTATGCCAAGTAATGTTTTCGGCCTTGTCTAGGATTAGGCCAGTTAGTGTAGGCTACCAGATTGACCATAATGTCGCATACTAAGGGCAGTGTACTGCAGGCAAAGCATTGCAAAGCCGTAACAACGAAGTGCGCTGGCTACCTAAAATGTATAGCTAAATCGCTATATTTTGTTAACTAGTACGGAAATGGGGACAAGAATTTTTTCTCGCTAAATTGATCACCAAGATAGGAAACATCTCTAATATCAAAATTAATTAAGTTTGGTGATATTTTTGTATTTTGTATGAGTAGTACTACTGTTTAATTAGTAATTACTTACCTGTCTACGTGCAGGAACCTCTTGAATAAAGTAACTCTTATAAGCCTAAATAGAACATTATGTCATTTTGTTATTACAGTATAGTGATATGTTTTTGTTTCTTATGTATGATTTAAGCAAGTAGTATGTTTAGGCAGCTAAGAATGGGGAACCGTGAACCATGACAACAAATTTCTTTAGAATATTAAGTCTTCTTAGATACGGACTATAATATGTAGGTCTAGTGCACAAAAATGTAGTACATCACATTTGTAAAATGCAGGGAAGTGCCAATTTGCTCTCCTCTGTATTTTGAGAAGAGCTACAGTAATTACAATCTTCAGTAAGGACCCTCCTTGGTGATAAAAGAGATGAATTAATTCTTTGCTAAAAAACTCATTGATGTACCAAAAACTACATAATTCTTAAACTTCTATTACTTCTAGTGCATACTCCAAGCAATGAGATACACGCTATCATGACAGGATTCAATATTTCGACATAAATTATGTTATCATCAGAAATACTGATGATGACATAATTTATATCGAAATATTGAATCCTGTCACGATGGTGTGTATCTCATTGCTTGGAGTATGCATTATACTTTATTGAAGTTGATTAGTTGACCTTTTGGGTTTTAGTGCATAGTTGTATTTTCAAAAAAAAAACACCCCTAGTACTAAATGTAAATGTACAGTAATACAGAAATAAAATGCAGAATTGCAAATAGCTAAAGACAGCTTCAATAAAATGAAACTCATTTTTAACAATCATAATACTGTATCTCAATGATCACAAAAAATAGGATTCTAAAGGCCTATATATGGTCTACTCTATTATATGGTTGCGAATGCTGGACTATTACAGAAGATATAAAGAAAAAACTGGAAGCTACAGAAATGTGGTTCCTAAGAAGAATATTAAGAATTTCCTGGAAAGATAGCATACTAGAAGAAGCTGATACAAAGCGATCATTACTTAATACAATTAGAAAAAGACAAATGAAATTTTTAGGACATATAAATCGACAGAAAGGCCTTGAAGATCTTGCTGTCACAGAAAAAATAGAAGGTAGACGAAGCAGAGGTAGACAAAGAATAACTTACTTAGCCAACTTAAATCTTTGGGCGACAACGAAAGAACATAACAACATAAACTTATTGAGAATATCTGAACAAAGAGATGAATGGCATGGCATGATCACCGACGTCTGTCAAATCTCGTACTTAAAGAAGAAGAAGACTAAGGTAAGAAGAGCTGTAAATTGCTCTCCTGGATGTAATTATAGGAGGGCTGAGGTGAGGAATCATTCAAACTCTCCTTACAAATGATGGACTGCAAATGGCTTGGAAGCAGTTCAAAGAATCCAGTACATCTTTCAAAAGGAGTAGAGGAATTATCCTGAAGTAATGGTCCATACATTCATTGTTGTGGACAAATGAAGGCAGCACCAGTTGGAAGCAAAGGACAAGACATGGATCTCCAACACCAAGTCCACAAGTGCCTTGAGCAAAAGTATTAGGAACAACATCAAGAACAATAATGAGATAACAATGTACAAATTATTACTAGAGAAGTTGTAAGATCAGTTATACTTATTTCATGTCTGATCCAACAGTGAGTGTTCTTGTCACATTTGTAGTACGTATTACTTTAAAGCTAAGTCTTATTATAGGGCTCAGGGAATAATGATATGTTTATGAGAAGGGAGTTGAGAAAAGACAGGTTCAAAATTAGGAACTCAAAATTGGCAGCCAAACTACAACAAAGCTACAACAACACTATTCACATGTTTTCCTTAAGTGAGGGGATTTCAGGGATAAGTGGTAGAGCTCCCAAGCCTCCAAGATTGTTGTGGAGTCTGCAAAAATTTTAGATCATCTCCCAGGCTCTTGGAATTACTTGAGCTTTTCTCCTAGAATTTAGATTCTCCAAAAAATTCTCCAGGTTTTGCAAAAGTTTCACAATCACAGCATAAATTAGCCTATTTATCTCAAAATATTAGTTGACACTTAATTAATTAGATTGACTGGACTATTAGTAATATTTTGGGGAACAAAACATTAATTTTTAAACAGTGACAAAACATGTTAGAAACTACTGTTTCATAATAAGTGTTTTAAGCATTTAAAAAAATAGTACTTTGTACACATATTTTAGGGAGGGTACACATTACCAACAGCTGGTAGAATGACCATGTGAAAACCTCCAGAAATTCTGTTTTTACAACTTGGGACCTCTGAAGTGGGCAAATTTTGATAAATAAAATGCAGGCATTCATTCATCTGATTTACTCAAGCAAATAAAAATAATATATGAAACTTACTGTTGGTGGTCGCTTCACTCTCTTATCACCTTCATAGGCATTCACCTGAAAAAAAAAAGTTGTAAAGTCGTTTTTCAACATTAAAAACTAGTCTAGGCTATTCACAGGAATGAAAACAGTAAATACTTGGGTCTATTTAATTTGAAATAGAAGGGGCAAAGCAAAGCCAATGTGGATAAGTAGAAAAATTGAAAATTGAGTTATAATTAAATTAAAACTACTATTATCTACTGTATAAAGTGTAAAAAAAATCAGTTTCATACTACAGTAGGTTTTCTTGCAGATATGGACAATCAAAGTTGAGAAATTTAAGTTTAAGTTCTGAGAAAACTGCACTTAGAATCTGTTGATCAGTTTATTGTAATTAAACAGGGTAGTTTTAAATTGCACTTTTAAAATATTTATTGATCATATATCTGAAAATTGTTAATATAAGTATAAAAAGTTTTTAAAATAAAAAAAAATTAGAAAACAATTTTTTTTTCTGCCTATTGTGGAAAACTATTTGCAACTTATCCCTCATTGGCTTGGCTTTGCCACTAATTCCATTACCTACTCATTCAGTTAGAATATGTCAGCTAATTACTTTTCTAAATTTTTGACTTGTTCAAGCAATGCAAGGAGCATACAGAATGCAGGAAAACACATGAAATTTCCTAGGCCTAATAGGTACCTGATAAAACTACCACCAGGATCAGTATGGGATCATCTTGCCCATGTTTCTCAATACTCAATATTACTTTATGGCACAATATATAGATTAAGTTTACAAGCACAAAATTTTACCAACACCCAAATACACCCCAAGCAATCATGATAAGCTTAAAATGTCATAATACTGGAGGCCCATGGAACACATCCGTCCTTTGTTCACCATCAGAAGAGTAGGGAAAAATTTTGTTTGTTTCAGTCCAGTCATTGTAGAGAGACTGAAGTGGGCAGAGCCTTTATTTGGTGCATCACAAAGTTATTGAACACTTCAACACCTATGCATAATTTATCCCCTGAGATTTCATAATAAACTGCTGTACATACTTGATCTTGTAAGTCCTTTGCAATTTGCCTCAAGTTCTGTAATTCTTCCTGAGCTTCTGCAAGTTTACCAGCCACATGTTGACGATCTCTACGTTCCTGGTTGAAGTCCGACTGAAAAGCCATGTTCTGCTGCTGGAGAAGATCTACCTGTTCCTGCATTCTCCGTTCGACATCATCATCTCTGCCTCTGGGAATCTGCATACCATATGCTGCTGCTCCTCGAGGTACTTCAAACTCACGCGGAGGTTGCACATACTGCATGCTTCTCTCTAGTTCCTACAAAATGTTTACAAAAGTGTATTTTTAAACAAAGTAATGTAGGTCGATTTATATAGCGGCATATACAGTAGCGTCTCAAGGTGCTGTGGACCAGATTAAAGTGCTTATTGAAATTATGGTGGTTGTTTATTATTTCAAGAAGGTGCAACATGGTGGCAGCAACAACGACAAAGACGATGGCAACGATTAAAATGATTGAAAGGACAGCAATAATGATTATCATATTAATTATGATTATGTTGCTGACAAACTTTATATTGTAAACCAGATTACAACTTAATTAAAAAAGATAAACCTATTATTATAGTATATTATTTATGTTATTGTAGTAACAGAATTTCTCAACATGGGTTGAATTAAGTTACCTAGAACCTCGTACAAAGATGATGGTTAACAAAGATAATGAAAGATTGTTTCCATGTTTTTGTAACTTAATTAAATTAAAATAGAAAGCATAGAGATGAAACCTGATTTAATCTATGGATTTCCTTCTCATTCTCAGTCTTCTTCGTCAGTAGCATATGAACCCATTTCTCAAGTCTCTCGGACCTCCTCTGGTGTTCAATTTTCTCCGCCTTAAAAATACAAAAAACACACAAAAAAAAAATTAAATTCATATTAATATCATAGCATAGATTTGTAACAACACCAAAATATTTTACAATACAGCAGACAGAAACTGACAAGGACAATTTCTTTTATTTTAATACCTATTTTTTGGTTCATAAAAAATATGAACAAAGAGGGAAGTTCTTTCTTAAACAGCTTTAATATCTTGTCCAGAATCATCGATTATATGAAGTTAAAAGTTATAAGGAGAGAAACTCATCTGGATAGCACTATACATTCTTTTAACAACAAGGATATTGTCATCTTGGAAAGAGAAAGCAGATGGTTTGAGAGGGGTGTCAAGAGTCTATATATGTGAAACGTGAGAAGCCCTCTCTTAACAGGGGGGGAAGGACTGCGTTACAACCTAGCAAGCACCTATTGTTCAGTGATCAAGAAGATCCTCCAGAAGTTCTCTACCTGTCATTCGATCATCATCACAGGTCAACAGCACTTTTGCTGCCAAATGACCAGTCGGCCTGATGATGCGTCTGGGATAGGACATGTAATATAGTCACTAATAATTAGAAGTCCAAATAATCAGATTTATAGTTTTTAGATGCGGAAAGCGTCTCTATAAACAGCTTTTCAAAAATATCTGTCTGTCGGTCTGTCTGTCTGTCAATCCGTCAGTCTTGTCATGCATGTTTATGACTATTTGCGTTTTGTTCTTTCCATATATAATAACAATGTAGAATAGGAATACTAGCCCGGTTTTGTTGGCAAAATAAAAGTGATGGCGTGCAGTGCACAAACAGTTGGTGACAGTGACCAGCTACAGCTACTGTGCGCAGCTTTCCATGTCTTATTGTTGGATCGACTTGTTACTTTTCCATAAGTAGAGAAAGAAACTTACTTCAACAGTATCAATTCTAGCTTTTGCCTGAGTCAACATCTGATCAAACTCCCTTTGTTTTTTGTCCAGAATTGACTCTGCTTTATTGTCAGAAGCCTTTCTCTGCATACTCTCATTTAGTTTGCGGTCCAAGTCTTCCTTAACCTTCTGTTTGTCTTCCTCCAGTTGTTTAATCTTTCCTTCAAAGCTAGACTTCATTCCTGCATATTGTTGGTCCCATTCATTGTTTACCTTTAAAATCTTAATGTAAAGACAAAATTGTTATCAACTAACAATTCATTTGTGAAAACTATTAAATAGCTGTGAAAAGAACACTAAATGCTTAAACTGCAAATATAAGGACATTTTTAAAAAATGGATAAGCCATGCACTGTAAACAGGGAAAAAGGACTGTTGAAATGGACTACATAATCTATAAAGGTAGTAGATACGATATGTTGGAAGATCTCGCACAAGATTTGAAGCATGGAGACCTGATTATTAGTGTCTATGGGGCAAGACCTGTCTTTGGCAAAATACTGATGATCGATGGATGATGGAAGAGATGAATGATTGGGGACGGTGGCGGAGACAGCAGCAGTCGTGTTGGTGGTGGTGATGGTGTCAATGATGATGATGGTGGTGGTGGTGGTGGTGGTGGTGGTGGTGGTGGTGATGATGATGATGATGATGATGATGATGATGATGATGATGATGGTAATGATGATGGTAATGATGATGGTGGTAGGGGTGGTGGTGAAGGATGATGATGTTGATGATGTTATTTCCTACCTCATCAACCTGTTTCTTCAGACTTTGGTTCTCTCTCCTCAGCTTTGAAATAACAGATGCTGAATTGTCCTGTGGCTTGATATCTGAGGCCGCTGCTCCTTGCTTCATCTCAACATTCTGCAAATAATAAAAAATAATTTTTGTTTAATTTAATTTCACATTTATCCCTTGTTGTGCCTTACTATTAATGATGTATTATCACTTAAAAATGGTCAAAAATATTCAACAAAATTAATTTTAAAATTAACTTGCTCATATTAAAGTAAAATTAAAGTAAAGAACTCAAACAGAATTAAAAGGATAATAAGGGTTAGCTTATAAAATCATCTTTAATTATAAAACATCACATTTTATATTCCTTGTTTTATGTAAAATTTCTATTAACGTTTATTTTTACAATGTAAACTATAACTATTTTTTGTACATTTGTAATCTTTATATTATTTTGTGAATTCTTATTCGTTCATTGTAGCTATGTATACTGTATTCAATTTTTAAAATTAATAAGAAAAAAAAATCTAATTCATATAAACTAATTTTTTGTGATATTTTCCATTTAAATTAATGCATGATTTGGAATCCAATCACAACATTTTTCAAAATTTGGCTCGGTCAGTCGGAATTTCTTTTTATTAGGTACCCCTTACTGTTTACAATAACAACCTTTTTTAATGTCCTTTATTTTAATTATAGGATAACTTTAAGTATTTTCTACAATTTTCTGGTTGATTTATGTATTTTTAAAATTTTCTGGATTACCTCACGTATTTATCTCCAAAAAATTGGGAAATTTGAAAGTTAAAAAGAAAAATGAACCCTGAATCTGGGTGGGCAATAAAGATTTTTTTTTTTGCTGAAGGGGCCTAATTAACATAAATCTGCGTTCACATTTATCTAAATTTGTTAGCGTACTATGATTAATTAACAACTAAACCAATGGTTGTACTCAATGCATTCTGACCAATCCCCTACATTTTATTATTTCCATTATTTTAAATTACCTTTGTTAGCCAACATTCATTTAGATGTTGTGCATAGTGTTTGTATATACAGGAAATAAATTTATTTCCTGGTTTTGTTATTAACACTGAAGAACAACTGTACTATTGTTGAAAAAGGACTGGGTAAAAATCTCCTATTATTACTAGAATTTATATTAAAATATAATGATTGTATGAGTGTGTTCAACAATGCCAAATTTGTTTGCCTTATTATATAAATATTGATAAGAAATCCATTTTAAATGCATGGATAACAATTTGCAATAAGCTGGTTTATAATGGTTCAAAGAATTTGAGGGAATTTTTTAAATTTCTAACTATAGTATGTAGCAGATCAGATTGTTTACAAGAAGCAGGACTTTGAACACTACAGGAAACCGTATAATCAAATACAGAAATATTGTTGGCAGTAAGTCCATTGAAAGTATAATGCTATTCTAAAATAACATAAACACATCTTTAAGATTCAATATTTCAAAATTTATCCTCGCATCATCACCATCAGGATTATACTTTCAAGACATTCTAAGCTGTATCTAATTGAAATTTTTGAAAATTTTTTGTAATATTTTGTTAGGCATATTGAGGCAATTTACTTCTCTACAGAAAGAATGAGCGGAAAATGAAACTAACTTCAAAAATTATTTACCAGTTTCTCTTCTCTTTTTAATGCATATGCATCACCCTTTGTAACCACTTCAAAGCTACGAAGATTCTCATCTGCTTTCACTTTCTTCATCTCCATCAGTTCTTTCTTCAGTCGACTCGATTCCAATCTAAATTGAAGAATAATATATGCTGATAAACGTAATAAAGGAAGACGTTGACCTGAAAAAATGTCAATGTGAATGTTATTATCTGTCAGACAGTCTTGACGACTTACCTCAAATCACTGATGACCTGGTTCTTCTCCTCAACTTCATCTTTTAACCGATTGTTCTGTTCTATTGTAGCATGTCTGAGAGTCTAAATGGAATAATGTAAAAATGTAAAGAAACACCATATTGAAACCCAGCCTGGAACTTATGATAGCACAACCACAGAGGGCTGGCCATGTGTCTTGAACTTGCCACCAATAGCATTACATTGTGTGGTTCTACAAAGATCACACCTGAAGTGCTTTAAGCCATCATAACTTGATAAGTAATAACCCAACCAATACAAAAGGAATGTTTATGAAGAATTCAAATATATTAAAATATAAAAAAGGTGGAGTGAAGTGGAAGCAATATAGCATTGAAAACATTTTACTTTTAACCCCCCACCATTGGTCCTACACTTATGTTCTTGACATGTTTGAATTCCTCATCATATTTGTCTCCAGAAAATGTATAATTTTGTGTAGTATGTCTTTTCACTCCCATAGTCTGTGTGTGCCTCCTCCCCAACTTTCTCTACCCTGCCCAATTTGACTTCTATGAGGAAAATGCAAGTTTTTTTACACGGTCAAAAGTGCATTTATCTAGCTTTAAAATGAAACCAAAGGCATGACAATATCTTCTTGTTTGACAGAGGTATTATCAATTTACTCAGTCGAATCAAATTTGGAAAAAAAATGTAACACCACCTTTTTTGGGTGGCAAGTTCAAGATACATGGTATTATAGAGAACCATAGCCAGAGATGGAGTGCAAAGGCAAGTCTAAATGTTGAGTTTTTTTAGTAATAAAAAAATACTGTGTTGTGGAAACACCACAATAATTGTGGAAAATTTGGGAATTTCAAACTAGGCAACCACCTCCTCTGTTACACACTGGCTATGTCCCTGCTCTCTGCCCCTTGTGTAAAGGTCTACAGTACTACTGTATGCTACAGAGGTACCTTCTTTAGCACTTACCTGTATTTTTTTAACCAGACCCCAGTCTCATACAAGCCAAGTACCTACAAATATTTAAAATAAAAAAAAAAAATTAAATTAAAAAATAAATATAATTACTCACTCGTAACTGTTTCAATTCCTTGTCCTGCTCCACGCTTCTTGGAAGCATTCTTGCCAATCCGTTGGTCAATTCAGAACTTCCGAACTGTGTTCTACAATTCTTAACAATGTCCTTGAGTTGCAACGAGAGGGTTGCACGTGTTTCTTGATCACTCTAACAAAACAAATCCAAGTAAATTAACATATCATTAGTATGCTGTTTTATTATTACCTGAATTTCATTCATAAAATGAGCCATGAAATCATACAGTTGACATGCTATGTAGTAGTTATGTAGAAAACATGTAAATTAAATATAAAATATATAACAATGATTAAAAATAATTAAATAATAATTAAATTGATCTCTTTTTACACTCATATTGTAAAAGCAATTAAAGTACTTTTTTTGGGAGTGGTGCAGTAGGTCATGGGAATGACAGGTGGAAAACCAGGTTTGAACTTGGAACATCAGGATTGGAAGGCAAAAATGTTAAACACCAAGACACAGTAAGACTCATGCAAGCATGTTAATCACCAGGTTACACAGCGCCACTCACAACATATGAGGAAAGTCATGACAAAACGACCAAGTTGTTGCAAAATTGTAAAATGGGGTTCATTACTGAAACCATAATACACTTGATGTAAGCTTTAAAATGAGGGGTCAATTATAAAAATCGGACATTTATAACCTAAGTTATGGAACAAAATAGACAAAAATTTTCTTTGTATTTGTTTATATTCCCTGTTGTTTATTTGCTTATTTGCTATACCTTGCCCAATACTGTATGTTTATGTTTAGGACATACCTTGTTGAATAAGCATGTTTAGTGTACAATTTAACAAGTACACTTCAGGGACGTCAGACCGTTCTTTCAAATTTGCATCTCACTAAAAGATTTGATAACCTATAAGTATAATTCCTCATGGATTTTTAATGATCCACAGACAATTCAAGTCAATTACTGTCTGGTCCCATCATCGTATTTTCTATAAGCATGTTGGTCAGAAATCATTCCTATGCAAAGCACCACTTCATAGAAAAAGCTTCCTAAGAACATGTAATTGTAATTACCATCTTTCTTGCTTCTTGTAAGACTGTTTCTATATTGTTCTTATTCTTTTTTATATCAATATTTATTTAATCATTTATCATTAAATTATTTCATTGCATCACTGTTTCATTTGTAATATAGTTTCTGCTGCTAGATAATTTCATAAATTTTTCTTTTGATCATGTGTGAGCAAATCTTATGGGTGTTATGTACTTCATACCTAAAAAGAAAAAGTGGTTTTCAACTAGGAGAATTTATTCAAGTGAATCAATATTTTCGCGTTTAAAACATTTGAGGCATGACACGGCAAAACCACCAAGTTGTATGAAAATTGAAAATTGAGTTATTGTTAAAACCATATTACACTTTTCGCAAGCTTTAAAATGAGTGGTCAATTTTCAAAATTGGACGTATACTGAACTGAAGTTATTGGGCAAAATATACACAACTTTCCTTAAATGTATTTGTTTATATTTCCTGTTGTTTATTTGCTTATTTCTCAATAACTTCATGTGCAACAACTTGGTAGTTTTGCACGACTAGCCTCATTTAAAGAATTTGGTTATAATTTTCATTGACAACTTGCAAAATTTTAATCGCAAGTTTTTGAAACTTCCATTATTTTAACAGATTAATGCGAAGACTTTAATAATATCAAACAAGATAGATTAAATTTGCAAATTTATGTCATTTTTTATATAATTATACTTGTAAATAATAAATTAAAATAAATATAGATGTGTACAATGTGCATTGGTATGTATTTCTATGCTGACTTTAAGTTTCCCAATTCAGTTCAATTATCATGAGTGTGTCAAATTTATTCTAGTATTCTGATTTTCACTTCGCAAAAAGCAGAAATAGTTTGAACTACAAAATGCACTACAGCAAAAACTGAACAGAAACAGTGAATGGTCTCGTCGAAGGATTTCAGTTGAAAGATGAAACCATGCCAGCGTACAACAATTCACTTTTTATTCATGTGAATAAATTTACCCAGTGGAATACACACTTTAATTCAATTTCAAAGCTATAGATGCCATCAAAGAGCAATTATCCGCATTAAAAATATATCATGTACAAAGTGGAATTAACATATTTACATTATACTTATTAGTCTTATATCAGAGCAGAGAGCAGAAAGGGGCTTAATATTTACATTATAGGCGAGTAAAAGAGAGTGTGGAAGGCAAGAATGGGGAAAACAGAAAGTCGTAGCTTGAAAACAGAGATGAGATAGATGACGATCATTGTGAAGGGATATCAGTAGGAGGCAGACTTTTGGAAAGGGAGGAGACACAGAAGGGGGAGTCAGTAGTGGACCGGTAGAGTGTCAGAGTTTTAGTGGGATCCATTGGCATGCTACCCAGGAAAATTTTAGTCTTTAGATGTCCGGAAATGGCTTCAGGTGCGTATTAAGATATCAATTTTTGTCTTATGATTGCTGGATATTTTCATTCTATAGACAATGTTAATAATATTGATATATTGTACTTTCTAAAAGGTGGAAGGCCCCGGAGGCAGTCGGGCCCCCCTTAAATCCGCCCCTGGATATATCCATATTTCTAAGTGGAGGAAGAAAGGAATTAAGAGGGTGATTGTAAGATTTGACAACTTTCTGCGTGCAACTGTAAAAGTAAAGATAATTACCATTGAGCCTGTTGATTCTAAGTGCTCTGACTCTAAGGTCATGCTTTCTCGAATACTAAAGCTCTTCACAGATTCATCCTTGTTAACATTTTCATTGACAGAATGGATGCTGGAGTTCTTCAATGATGGAACATCATACAGTGTGTCACTTTCTTTAGATAATGGTTCTGGTTTCATGTCCACGCTTACAGATGGTTGATGCATACTCCATTCCTCCTGGTACTCTTTCCGAGCTTTAGAAGCTAAACAAAATAAGCAAAAATTCTCAAAATTCTGTTCGACAGAAAATGGGGGAATTTTCGATTTTACTTCTAATTGTATGTAAGTTATCATAGGGCAGGAATTTAGGCCGTGTTTCCGCAGGAAAAAATTATCCGATAAATTATCCCGATAAAAATTATCCGATAAAAGTGCTGCAGAAACAGGTGTTTAACCTATTCTGACGTTATAAAATTATCCGATAACATTCCGATAATTATCCAATAATTGACATAATTGCGATAATTTTTTACCTTTGACACGGGGTCAACCTTGATCTTGCTTTTGGTGCTTTTTGCTAGGATTTTAACGCGGTACAACCAGGGTGCCACGCAAGGAAAAGGGAAATCGCCAAAAAATCACCTGAAGTTAGTGGACTCGCAATGCATTATGGCCTACACTGAGTTTGCGCAGTTGTAGTTTTTAAAATTGATTTGATTGGATGATATTTTATCGGATAATCCAAAATTCCTTTGGAAACAAGGCCTTAGATATATGTGAATCAAAAATATAGTTAATGTTTTACATGTTTTGAGAATTATAAAGCAGTTTACAAGATAAAACCACAATTTATAAAAATTATAATTAAGCAGTTCTTCTGTTTTATCCATACTGTTTTAAATTTGTTATAAAGCACATAAATTCAATCGTCCACAATGTGGAGAGTTGGAAACTAGCAGACTAATAAATTGTATTGTTATCATTTTTAAACTTCAAAATTTCAATAAACTTTTGTGTTAAGTTGGTATCAATTTATATCAATGTGAATTTGTACTCTCCAATGTCAAATTGGCACATTAAGATTAAGTCTTAAAACTGATGTTTCACTAGAAGCATTTACAAATGTATAAAAAGATGCCAGAAAGAAAATCCTCTGAACAACCAAGCAACAGCACTCGAGCTAAATAATAATATAAATAATAAATTGCATTTATAAAGCACCAGAGCTCCCAAGTCTCCAGGATTGTCCTGGAGTCTCCAGGAATTTTGGATCTTTTCCAGGGCTCCCGGAATTATCAAATTTCTCCCGGAATTTAGTTTTCTCCAGGATATTCTCCAGGTTTTGAAAACTTTTCCTAATTACAGCTTAATTTTGGCCTATTTTTGCAAAATATTGTTTGACAATAAGGAAATGTAAAATTAAGCATGTTTTTATAAAAAGTAATGGCATATCTTGACAGTGACAAATATGTCAGGAGCTATTCTTTCATACTAAGCAGTTTGTTCAGCTTTTAAACAAGTGTACATACATTTTAAGAAAGTGTACGCATTACAAATGGTGGAAGGACGACCACGAGAACATCTCCAGGTATTCTGTTTTTAAAACTTGGGACCTCTGAAGCACTCTTATACTGGTTACACAGCGCTATAAGTCCAACAATCTCTTTGAACAAGTGAGTTTTAAGAAGAGACTTAAATGTGAAATGGAAGCAGATTCCAGATCAATGGTGCCTAAGCAAAGAAATCTTTTGAATCTGATTTAAGTTAAGTCTTTCAAATGGATAGCACAAGAAGGTCCATCACGGAATGAAGTCCTGGATGTAATGGAGTGATAAAAAACTCTGTACAGCAGGTAGGAGCAAACGTCAATATATTTATGTATTAAGGTTGAAATTTTGTAAATACATTGTTGTAGTTGAAACCATTGAAGTTGTGAAAAGAGAACAGAGACATGGTCATATTTTCACAAGTTATACACAAACTTAGCAGTTCTGTTTTGTAGAAGCTGAAGATGATTTCTTAGTTAAATGACCCAAACAGGCATGAATTAAAATAGTCAAGTCTTGACAGGACAAGACTTCTGACAGTTTTTTCACATGTTGGTGAAGTAAATCTCAATAGTCAAGTCTGATAGGACAAGGCTTCTGACAGCATTTTAACATGTTGGTGAAGTAAATCCCAATAGTTAAGTCTTGACAGGACAAGCTTCTGAGAGCATTTTAACATGTTGGTGAAGTAAATTCCAATAGTCAAGTCTTGATAGGACAAGGCTTCTGACAGCATTTTAACATGGTGGTGTATCAATGTACCTAGTAATCTGATATACTACAGTATAAGTTAAACAAACCTGCAAGGATTTTCTCGGCAATGTCAGGTCTTCCACTGTTGGTCAATGCTGTAATCAGTAACGGTAGAGGATTCACGCCAGGCTCGAGACCCTTCAGCCAGTTGTCAAATACTCCATATATTCTTTCTGTTGATGGTAGCTTTATGATTATTGAAAACCCAGTAACACCTAATTCCTCAGCCAGTGTCCTCCAATCATTTTCATCTTTGATCTCCAAGGCAACGATATCAACAAACCAAGGAAAAATAAAGCTTGGTGGTACAAGAACACGTACATCATCACTTTCAGAAGAACCTGAAGGTAAAATGTGAGGTGTCGTGACAAAATAAGAGATGAGATATTCACAAAAAAGACAAAAATCATAATTTCACTAAAATGAGATTCCTGTTGTTTTGGTATTAAGTTAGTAATTAACTTTTATGATTACAAACTTCCAGTTTATGTTTATTTACAATAAACATGTTTTGTACTACATTTTGTAAAGGTTATTTTTCAAAATCAATGGAAAAACATATAGAAAGTCAACAGTTGTTTATCTTTAAAGTCGATTTTCTTCAAAGTGTGTTTTCATATAACTATGTTTTAAACTGATTTTTCTCTGGTTATACTGAAGCTATGAACCTCATTTAAAAACTAATTTAAAGGTTATAATCTCTTCTATCCAAATACAACAATAACTCAATTTTGGTTTTCTGTACAGCACGGCTCATTTTGTGGTGACACCTCACAAATAGGAAAATGGACCAGTTTTATTACAAATCACTTTATTCAATAAAACAAATAGTATAAAGGAGAACATATAAAACAGGCCAATATTCATTAAAACTATTGCAAGGTATCGACGGTAACAAGAACAATTTTAATTGTAAATGTTTTAAAAAACATTTACAAAAACTGTTGCTGATGCTGATGATTTAATCATATTAAGTTCATTTAAAGACCCCTCATCTGACCAATTACCCCTTATTGCATCACATTTAGAATC
>JAOTQE010062212.1:0-18416 GCA_025631205.1 Nesometra sesokonis | reverse complement strand
TCTGGTCCACAGCGCCTTGAGACTGTATTGTGTAAGGCGCTATATAAAAATCGAATTATTATTATTATTATTATTATATGTGGTTCTCATGGAAAAGCCTTTTAGTACCTAAACACATACTGTGTACATGATAACATCATATACGGTATAAGACACCCACTAATTTAACCTCTCAGTGTTTTAAAGTATTTGATACCATTTGTTTTTATTGTTAAATAAAAAGAAAACATTTTGTATATTTCAGTTAATATAAAAAATATCTGTTAAGTGGATTAAAATAATGTGAAATATAAACTATTTTAAAATATGTGTCATGTGATTTTAAAAATATTTTGTTGTCTTCCAGCCTTTGATGAATGTTCAAGTAACCCATGTCACAATGGGGCAACTTGTTTGAATGGGATTGATGAGTACTCTTGTTATTGTCATCATGGCTTTGAAGGGGCATTGTGTCAAGATATATGTGGTAAGTTATTGAGATGTAAGAAAGTATAATGCATACTCCAATACACGCATCGTGACAGGAATCAGTAATTCAACATAAATTATGTCATCATCATAAAAAAATAAATTACAGTATGTAGATAAAGATAATCCTAAGATTCAATAAATGGACTGAGTCAGTATGAACCTATTGCACTAGAGCACTGTGTCAGTGTGGCCAGTTTCATTTCACTTTTTAGCAAATTTTAAGCCATTCTTGCTTGGAGCGAACCAAGTTCAGAATGATGGATATTGTGTATTAACCACTAGACCACAACCCTGTCAATTAAAACATAATTTATTCCCATAGTGGATACTTAACAGAACAGAATTAACTGCTAGGAGCCCATTGAATACTAGTCATTGGCATCGTGCTTCTAGTAGGGTGGTCAGTTCTTTTTTACACTGCCTTATGCCCATTGAAACAAATAACACTCTCTGACTAGGTACTTCTACCATGTTGAATTACAGTAACTAGGTAGTATATAATTACCCTGTCTGTTGATGTTATTAATGCCTTAAGGTCAATAAGAATTTTTATATGTCGGTCTTAATTAATTAATCTTAAGGTTTATTTTAAATAAATTCCTAGGTAATTGGAGATAATTCCTGACCATATTCCTTGATATGGTAGTTTTTATAGGGTTAACCCTGTTAACTACCTATATCTACCTTGTCATTACTATTATCTACCATGTTAACAGAGTTTTTTTTTTCAACGGGTATTGCTGGTATATTTTAACCAGCTACCACAGAATAAATATTTACAATTGTGTATTTAACAATTCTAATTTTTAAACACTTTTTGCTAGATCCAAACTATTGCTATAGCAACCCATGCCCGGTTGGATCTGAATGTTTCAGCAATGGAAAACAGTTCCTCTGTATCTGTCCACCTGAGGTTGAGGGCAGTCTTTGTATTGATCCAGCTGGTGAGAAATAGTTTTTTTATACAGAACAGAAAAGCCAAAATTGAGATACTAATTGTACTTTCTAATAGAGCAAAATATAAGCTGTAACCTACATTATAAATGGAATTGGATAAATTGGATGAATTTATTGGATAAGTTGATCTAAAAGATGTTATTTTAAAATTGTTTGTTTTTGTGCCGGATATATATGGGCCTATAGAAATATGGAAGACATTTAATAATTTCCATATATGGTCGTGCGACTTCATGGCAGCCATATTGGATTTTCATTTTTTTCATTAACATCATTAAAAACTGCTGAACATCGCGACTCAGCGGTAAGAGCAGTGTAAACGGATTCGCAGTGGTTCAACGGGATTCATTCCGCAATAACTGATCTGGTGTAAACGGAAACTCGTTCAGCAATCGTTGCGGGGTCGTTCCGGAATTGTTTTTTGTTTTGCAGTGTAAAAGGGTATATGATAGAACAATGGGTTCATTAATTGTTCTAAAACAGTTTTTAAAGGTGATTGTACAAAGCAAACACTGAAAACAGATTTTCAAGCTTTTTCACAAAATAATGTTTTTTATATACTAATGATAATATGTTGTAATTTGAAAATATAAAAAGAACTAAATTTGTTTAATTTTCAGATGTCGATCCTTGTAGATACAGCCCTTGTTCTAATGGCGCCACTTGCCTAGTGGGTGTGGATGGTATTAGTTTCAGCTGTGTGTGTACTGATGGTTGGCAGGGACCATTTTGTGATGTTGGTAAGAGCAGTATTTGGGGGGAGGGTGTTTGTGGGGTTAATGCTACCACCTGCCTAGTGGGTGTGGATGGCATTTCAGCTGCGTATGCACTGATGGTTGGCATATGGACCATTTTGTGATGTTAGTAAAAACATATTTGTGGGAGTGTGTAGATGAATTAATGCTGCCACCTACTTAGTAGGTGTAGATGGTATTACTGTAGCTTCAGCTGTGTATTTACTGACATTTGGCAGTGACTATTTTGTGTTGTTGTTAAAATCAACATTTGGTGGGTGTGTAGGTGGGTTAGTGCTGCAACATTTTTAGTAAATGGTGTTGGTAATTACAGTAAGTGGATTTTTACCAATAAAAATAACTTACTAGGTATTATTTAGTTCATTTATAAAAAGATATCTGATAAATAATTCTTTCAGTTAAACCTAGTTAACACCAGGGAACCTGTTCAAACAAGAGCAATTGCTCACCAGGTCCGCGATTCCAGTGCGATTTTTGGAAGTAAAAGCATTCTTTTTAATCACTAGAACTATTAGGCCAAGTCGCATGTATCGTTGTATGTTTTTTTTAGACCATACAGGAAAAAAGGAATGATAAGACAAGCAAATTTAAATACAGTACAGTTGAACCTCTATTTTACGTACTGTATGGGACCAAAAGGGATATGTAAAACATAGGGTTTGTAAAATCCAGGTCGGTTCAAATTAACTCACCCTTTCACTCTACAGCATAACTAAACAATGTAAAAGTATGCCATGATGAGTTGCATGCTAAAAACATAAAATGGGTTGAACATACAGTGTTCATTGCATGGTGAATCAAACTTAAAAATCCAAAATCCAAACGTTGATGACATCATTGTTTTTATGAGGCGTATGTAAAATCCAGGGTCTTCAAAATCGGCGTACTTAAAACAGGTTCTACTGTAATTTGAAGGTTCATTCGAACAAAACTGAAAAATAAATAGTCAGACCTTACTGTGCTGGGACTCGAACCAATTGACCTTTGTTTTTGTAGAACTAACGGCCATGTTAAACGATGTCTTAACCAACCGAGCTACTCATGTTCTGAAATTAACCATATTTTTACACTACTTAAACACGTTTTTGGTCTTGTGGGTGCAGGGGGAACCTTGGGGTGCAACTTAAAAAAAGGCGATGAACGTTTGTTGGGAATGGGGTCTAATTTTTGTGTACAAAATTTCAAGCACGTCTCTTCAATACTGGTGATGCTGGACGCGTTTAAAGTTATGGTCGCAACAATACCATGAGTGAGGTTCTTAGGTTGGTTTTGCGTGGACCTAGCAAGGTCTTAGTGTGATGTGACGAAAGCCACAAATAATAGTATTTTTATTGCTTTGAATCGAAAAGTTTATGTTTTTGGCTTACAATCTTAGATTGGTATAAGCAGTAAGCAGAAAGTCATTGGAAAATATATGAGGCATGTCACGGAAAATGACCAAGTTGTAGGAAAATTGAAAATTGAGTTATTGTTGAAAGCACATTCACTTTTGATAAGCTTAAAAAAATTGGACATTAATAAATAAAGTTATTGAACAAAATATACACAAATTTTCTTGTATTTGTTTACACTTCCTGGTGCTTATTTGCGTATTTGTGAGGTGTCGTGATAAAATGAGTCGTGTTGCACGCCACCATTTTGAGATATTCACAAAAATAGGTAAAAAGGCATAATTTTATTAAAATGAGATTTCTGTTGCTTTGGGAAGTTTATTATTTAAATTTTATAATTATAAACATCCTGTTTATGTTTATTTATAGTAAACATGTTTTTTAACTACATTTTGTAAAGGCTGTTTTTCAAAATCAATAAAAAACAGGCAGGAAGTTAACAGTTGTTTATCTTTAAAGTTGACTTTCTCCAAGTGTGTGTTTTCAGGTGTGTACATTTCAAAAATATTTTTCTCTAGTTATACTCAACCTATGAACCTAATTCAAAAATCAAAGTAAACATTATAATATCTTCTATCACAATATAACAATAACTCACTGAATTTTGCATTTTTGTACAACACGACTCATTTTGTCATGACACCTCACATTTGTCAATAACCTGTGACAACTTGGTTGTTTTGCCATAACTAGCCTCTAGTGTTTCTTACAGCTTGTTTTGCTAAAACGATTCTTGTAATATTAACAAATTTATTTATTTTTCTTTCTAGATGTAGATGAATGTGAAAGCTGTCCATGTCAACACCAAGGAACATGTGTGAATGCGTTCAATCACTTTGTCTGTATTTGTAACATTGGATGGACTGGGTTCATCTGTGAAATTCGTAAGTGTGAATGGGAATTTAAGATTCAAATAAATAAAGCCTGTTTAATAATGGTTGTTAAAGCCTCCCCAACCACAAATATTACTGGATAGTCAACAATTATTAATTGTTTATTGTAAGGTGTCACCATAAAATAAATATCATGGTTAGAAAATTAAAAAAAAAAAATAAAATATGGATGTGCAGTTTTACATGGCGCTACATGCAACTACTATGCCTTTTAATGTAGCCATAGTTTTTTTCATTCTTGTTTCTTTTTTATGTAGCGGTTGATCCAACCATTTGTTCTAGCGGTCCTTGCTGCAATGGTGCTACATGCAAATACTAGGCCTTTTAATGTAACCATAATTTTTCTTATTTATTTTTTATGTAGCGGTTGATCCAACCGTTTGTTCCAGCGGTCTTTGCTGCAATGGCGCTACATGCAGCTACTAGACCTTTTAATGTAACCATGATTTTTGTCTTATTTATTTGTCATGTAGTGGTTGATCCAACCGTTTGTTCCAGCAGTCCTTGCTGCAATGGTGCTACATGCAACTAGTAGGCTTTTTAATGTAACCATGATTTTTGTCTTATTTATTTGTCATGTAGCGGTTGATCCAACTGTTTGTTCCAGCGGTCCTTGCTGCAATGGCGCTACATGCAACTACTATGCCTTTTAATGTAGCCCTAGTTTTTTTCATTCTTGTTTCTTTCTCATATAGCGGTTGATCCAACCGTTTGTTCCAGCGGTCCTTGCTGCAATGGCGCTACATGTGTTGCTGATGAAACCTCATATCAGTGTATTTGTCGTCCAGGTTTCCATGGTAACAGATGTGAAATTGGTGAGTTTCAAATTTATACCTTGATTAAATACTAATTACATTTAGTTGATTTATATCAATAAATACATAAAACATTTCTGAATGTTATACTACCTCGTTGCTAGGTAGTTCTGTGTAGTTCTAGGTAGATCTTCCTCAGTGGTTTAACTGGGTAAACCTAGTGTAATTAAATAAATCACCACCATATATTTTAGACATGATAAATCTACGCTCTTCCACTTGCTCTAGAGCTCTTAGATCTACATCTAGTTCAACCATTTTATCTGTACCCTCTTCTCGTACAAAATCGTATGGCGACAGAGCATTTTCTGTTGCTGCCCCGAAGTTGTGGAATGGCCTTCCTTCCACTATCCGCGAGTCTGTTTCTCTCGATATTTTTAAGAAACAGTTAAAAACATCTTTTCAGTTTATTTTAAGATTAAAAAAAAAATTAAAAAATTAAGAAACAGTCATTACGACTTAATTTTCCATTGCTCGAGTGCATAGAGACAGTAGTATTATGCGCTATAAAAGTCCCACATATTATTATCATTATTATTATTATTATTATTATTAATTTTTTTTTCAAAAGATAGATCCTAATGTAGTACCCCATACAAATATGCTGAATCCTTCTCTTGCAGATGTTGATGAGTGTGGCAGTGATCCCTGTCAGCATGGTGGTTTGTGCATCAATGGTATTGATGAGTTCCTCTGTGTCTGTCCATTTGGTCCACCTCAAGGACTTTATTGTGAAAAATGTGAGTGCCTTTTTTTTTGTTGTGGAAGCAGATTTTCTAACTTCATGAGTGAGAACACTCCTGAGGATAATATTTGATAGAAATATTGATATGACAATGATAGAAATATTGATAGAAATATTGATAGGATATTGATAGAAATATTGATATGATAATGATAGAAATATTGATATATTGATAGAAATATTGATATGATAATGATAGAAATATTGATATATTGATAGAAATATTGATAGGATATTGATAGAAATAATGATAGAAATATTGACATGATAATGATAGAAATATTGATATATTGATAGAAATATCTATAGAAATATTGATAGGATATTGATAAAAATATTGATAGAAATATTGATATGATATTGATAGAAATATTGATAGAAATATTGATAGATATATTAATAGAAATATTGATAAAAATATTTATAGATATATTGATAGAAATATTGGCTGAAAAGTTTGGAGCCTCCTTTTCAGAAATACATGTGTACCACAAGCTATTACTGTTTATTTCGTTTTTTTTTGTTCGTCTGTGAGCACGATAACATTTGAAAGGCATGTGATAGCCTCACCAAATTTTCAGGGTAAACATGAGTCAACATTAAATAATTTTATTTTGTAGCATATTTAATCTATTCTCCTGAACATAGATAAGTGCCCCATTGAAAAAGCGCATCTTAGAATATTATTTAAGCTAGTTGTGTGTGCCGCTAAGGGAGGCGGGGGCTAAGGGGGATACATCCCCCTGTCGGGAGTACTTATCTCCACATTGGGGAGAAATTTTAGGTATCGTTAGGGC
The DNA here is from genome assembly GCA_025631205.1 of Nesometra sesokonis. Classification (NCBI taxonomy): domain Eukaryota; kingdom Metazoa; phylum Echinodermata; class Crinoidea; order Comatulida; family Antedonidae; genus Nesometra; species Nesometra sesokonis. Next base: position 11,592 of record JAOTQE010062212.1, on the reverse strand, counting down.
AAAATTTGCCATTGAGAGTGTTTACAGGCGAAAAATCCCATCTAAATCACGGCTCTTGTTCACCTGTCGGGGATGTTGCCAGGCTGTTAGGGAAATTCTGGCGATTTCACTAATATTAATTTTATGACATTTTATTTTACAGCTATATGTGATTTGAACCCGTGCTTAAATGGTGGAGTTTGCCAGCACTTGTCTGACCTTTTCTTCTCCTGCACATGCCCGCCTGGATTCATTGGAACGTATTGTAACATGCGTATGTTAACGTCTTAATTTTATTTGTGGTTAACCCCGGCACATATTTGAGGAATTGTGCTCAGCAAACTGCCGCACAAGGGTGGGGTGGGATGCTCAAGTACCCCCCTTCAGATTCAGAAGGGTTAAGATAGAAATTTGAAAATCTTGGCCGCAAACTCCCTCCCCCCCTTCAGTGGAAATGAGCACCCTTCAGATGAGGACTAAACTCTGACGAAAAACACCCCAAAAAATTGCACTATAAAGAACCTGCCAATTGAGTAAAAATAGGAAAAAAAAGCTTTTTTTTTGCTTGTCAAAATCCAACACAGTTTGAGCATCCCCTTCACCAATTCTTATACGCCATTCAGACTAGCATCGCATTGCGATTGGTTGTAGCAATTGTGACAACCAATCACACCCAATCGCAAAGCAAAATCGTGTGTGAATGCTCACCAATAGTAATCGATTGTAATCGATATCGCAAATTGTTACTGGTTGCGATCGGTTTTTACAATCTTTATTACTCCCGATTACCACGGAATCAGATCGCAACGAATTCCACAGGCACTGATTGGCTGGACTGGCTGAGGTCAGGACACCCTCTATCGCCGAATGAATTACGACAGCACATTCTGTGAGAAACTGTTACAAAGTAAAATGTGTGTATGAATTCGTTTGAAATTTGCGACTGGTTGTGATCGGGAATTGGATTGCCACGGATTACATCAGAACTGATCGCAATGCGATATTTGCAATGGTAGTCTGAATAGGGTATTAGATACGCCACTGTTGGTAGCCTTTGTTGTTAGGAGTAACAGAAGATGTGGTCAGCCGATAGGCTATGCAAAGAAGCAATGCTGATTCTTGTCGCTAATTTACAGTGTTTTATGAGTGATATAGAGGTGTCCGAAAGGTCCACTAATCAACTTCAAGTAAGAAAGTACAATGCATACTCCAAGCAGTGAGATACACGCCATCGTGACAGGATTCAATATATATTTATTTGGTGGTTAAATATGTGATAACTACTATCTTGTAAGCATTCATCTATCAGTACATGTTGATGGTAAATTATTGCATTTTAAAATGTTTCATTGCAAAATACATGTTCTATAAACATATGATTGCAAAACCATTCAGGCATAAAATGACCATATTTATGGAAACAAAGGGTGCCACCTATTGTGACATAAAGCAGTATTGTTCTCTGTGGTAATAATTCTCTCTTATTCTTTTATTACAGCAACTACAAATGTATGTGATACTAATTACTGTAACAATCATGGCATATGTGGTATTACTCAAGATGGCCAGCAAATATGCAGCTGCTCTGATGGCTACACTGGGAATCAATGTCAAAACAGTATGTATGAAGCAAAATCAGACAAAAATCCAACAATGAACTATACAATTGATTGAATGGTGAAGTGTGGTTAATTCCAGGCGATTTTAATGTAAACACATAATGTATAATATATAAAAAAGCACCCAATAATGGACTATACCATTATTAACGCTAAAATGGTTGGAGGTGGATTGGAGAGTAAGGCGAATTAAATATAAAAACGGTATTTATAACAGGAAAACCCCCAAAAATTGACCACACCATTGTTAAAACGGTGGAAAGTGGGATGAAAATCAAGGTGATTTTAATGTAATAACAGTATGTGTACCAGGAAAACACCAAAGAATGGACCATAACATTTAAAATTGGTGGCAAATGCCATAAAAAAAAACCAGGTGAATTCTATAGCAGGAACTAGGGTGGAGTCTCCTCTCCCACCCATAAAAAATGTAATGTGTTTCTAAAATAATTAATGAGACCTGTGATTCTAAAAAAAAGAATATGAAGCAGTTGTAATTTATCTACATTACATTGTGGTTGTTCAAATCGGTTGCTATCTCATTTCCTAAACCAATAGCATACATTGGACTATCCCTAAACAAAATCAACATAGAGGGCACCATCCATCTGGGTAAATGTTCTCCCACCAGCATTATGTTATTGGAAATACTGTTTTTTACCTGTTGTAGACAGTTACTGTATGGCCATTGCTATATAAATACTTTCTTATTATTGACATGTTGTGTTGTTTGTGTAGGTACGGACTATTGCATTGCACATCAGTGTCAGAATGGTGCCGAGTGTTGGGTTATTGATGGAGGCTACAGATGTTTGTGTAAGCCAGGCTATACTGGTGGACATTGCCACATCCGTAAGTTTAACATTCAGAAATATAATTTGGGGTACACCATGTGTATAGCTCTGAAAAATGTGTTGATCAGTATACTTAGTTTTTCCTTGGAAGTAAGAGTCTCTCCACTTTCTTTTTACTTTCTGGATTAGTTGCACTCTTATCCTGATGAAGTATGTTGATTAAACTACACATGTTGTTTACTGCAAATGTTATTTATTGAATTTTTTATCGTGATATAAATCCATACAACAAGCAGCCCAAAGCCTGAAAGTTTGAACTTATAAAAATAAATTAATAATAGTTTTGATTTTTAAATGGCTTAATGTTGTTGAACCTCTAAGCGCTGTATAAAAAAAAGAGATGGGCCTACATCCCAATCTGAACAAAGACCCTGGACTAGAACTCCCTGCTGTTTATTCCAGCATCATACGCGACCTCCCTCAATAGGGGAGGGGAGCTACAGTTTTCAATCTCACCGTTAGAGTTCACCATCATCGTCGGTGGTGAATCATAGTCTTCAGAGGAGACAGAAACATTGTACACTATGGATTTTATGCCAGTATACAGTTTTGTTCCAAAAGGTATATTTTTCTTGTTATTATCATTATACAAATGGAACACAAAAGTCTTTATAGTATCATCAATGGAAATTCTCATTAATCATCCTATACAGTATTATATTATTTTATTTTTACAGAATGACATTATATTTCCTAATGTCTTATTGTCCGTTATGTTTGATTTTACAGAGGTGGATCCATGTTCTTCAAGTCCCTGTTTGAATGGGGCCACATGCTTGAATTACATCACTTATTTTAAATGTCTCTGTACTGAAAATACAGTGGGACCAATGTGTAGCATAGGTAAGAATAAAGAAGGTTGTGTGATGTGGTAATGGTGATTGATCGGTGATGGTTATGATGACAGTACAGGACTGTTCCCAGAATGTTAAATTTAGAGTTGGGGGTGGGGGGTGAAGGATCTACAAAGGCGCCAACAGCAACTTTACATTATTTTAACATTGCTACGTCAAAATTGCATCCCAATCTTTCATAGAAATTTCAAATTTATCAATAAATTAAAGTGAATTTAACCCAAATATAAAAACATTGACGACATAAAATATATGTGACATATGTAAATACTTTTTATGACAAAAGAATGTTAAAAATACAATAATTGTAAAACAGTTATTATTAGGCCAAACAAAATTAATACTTTGTCTCACGTCACTTCTGCCATAAAAAAAATTTAATGAGGAATGCGTTTTTTTTTTTTTTTTTTTTTTTGGCGGCAATCATCCTGTAAGATTTTTATACTTTTAGGACTATTTGTAACCCTGTATATAAAGGAGTGTTCAAATATATATTAACCTAAGATTTGCACGGTGTTCAAAACAGAATGTGGAATGTTAAAAGTCTTATATCCAATATTAAATAAGGTTGTTCTATTTAAAATAACTATGAAAACAAAAAAAGAAAAGAAAAATATTGTTGACCTTCAAATTGAGATCGAAATATGAAAAATCAATTTAGGCCCCGGTAAAGTAGGGCCTACAGTAAGGATCAAAATCTTTAAAAGCCTCCAATTTTCTTTACTTAAACAAATCAAAAAAGTATATATATTGCCTATTTTTTAATATATATGTTATTTGCAAATAAAATATTTTTTTAATTTTAAAATAAGAATTAAACTTATGGAAGCTATGATAATTTCGCCTACCAGTCCAGCAGGTAGTCAGCCCACACAACACACACAGGCCTAGGATAGGCTCAGTCTATTAGGGGCCTAGGCTAGTAGTACTAGGCCTAGACACAAACCGGCATGACACTTGGCAACAGCATATGCCTAGTATGTTCTAGAAATTGATTTTTTCAACTTTCGATCGCAATTTAGTTATTTAGGCCTAGGTTGGGCATAGAACAATTGTCATTACATGTAGTTTCGTTGACGTTGCTCGTTTTAATTTTATATCTCACAAACGGGACACCAAGTTTCAAACCATACTGAAAAAGCTGTCAAGTCGGAATGACAATGAATGGAGTTTAGCCCATCCCAAAATTAAATCGTCCACCACTACTATCCTGAATACATGGGTTTCCCCATCAAATAAATCTTGTCAAATGTTACCGAAGGAATTAGTTTTTTTTTCCCCGTGAACGAACCACCCAGTAATTATTTCCATCATTGCGATCTTAACACGCAATATTTGTGTGTCTCCCATGATTTCTCTGCAATTGTTTATACCCAGGATCCTAGCACACATACAGCAAACAACATGCGATGGGATACAATTGACCTGGTTGACCAGCGGTTGACCTGTCTCTACCGACACCAGCGTTACAATATTTTTGATAGACTCGATCAACAGACGGTAAAAATAAATAAAAATAGAGAAAAATGGAAAATTGTTGTTCTCAGATACGGAGATTTTACCACTTAATTTTAAACGCGCGCGGGCGACGTGAGACAAAGTATTAATTTTGTTTGGCCTTATTTAACTTGCGTGTTTGTGATGAAGGCTGACGAAATCAAAATAGTAGCCACCTACATGAGATTGCAATTCTACAGTGTTAAGCTCACCATCTAGCCGTAAATAATAAATCTATGAGGAGTAACATGGGACTGCACTTCTACAGTGTTAAGTTAACCATCTAGCCATAATAAATCTATGAGGCGCTACATGAGACTGCAATTTTACATTGTTAAGTTAACCATCTTGCCATAATAAATCTATGAGGCGCCTACATGGGACTGCAATTCTACAGTGTTAAGTTAACCATCTAGCCATAATAAATCTGAGGCGCCTACATGAGACTGCAATCCTACAGTGTTAAGTTAACCATCTAGCCATAATAAATCTATGAGGCGGCTACATGGGACTGCAATTCTACAGTGTTAAAGTTAACCCTCTAGCCATAATAAAGCTTTGAGGTGCCTACATGGGACTGCAATTCTACAGTGTTAAGTTAACAATCTAGCCATAATAAATCTATAAGGCGCATACATAGGACTGCAATTCTACAGTGTTAAGTCAACCGTCTAGCCATAATAAATCTATGAGGCACCTACATGGAACTGTAATTCTACAGTGTTAAGTTAACCCTCTAGCCATAATAAAGCTTTGAGGTGCCTACATGGGACTGCAATCCTACAGTGTTAAATTAACCATCCAGCCATAATAAATCTATGCATGGTAGTGATTGAGATTATGATTAAAATACTAGTGCCGCTGTAGCTTGGCGTTTTTAAACATGCTGGTTAACCACCACACACAATCCAGCAGCTAAATCTCCAGTTAAACTTATGCTGAAAGTCGTGGTGTAATACACAGATGTAGTTTTGATTGCTGTATTTTTACACGGATCCAAGGGGAGACCATTACACTCCCCCCCCCCCCTCCACCTTTTTGAATATTATTTGTATTTTGACTTGGCAAAATATTATTTGAAGCCGAGAAAAAAACATTTGTTTGCATACTTTGTGCTACTTAAAGTGAACCAGAGAGCAGCTATGTAGAGAAAAAAAAAATTCCCAGTCCCTATGCAGCCCCTGGACCATGTCTATTGACATCAATTTGCTGCTACAATTTGCTGTTACAATTTCCAATGTGGCATTGGCCTCCTCTTTCCAGCTTCGCTGGATCCCCCAATAAGATAGTGAATTTTCTTTACTGTCTTAATGATAAATTCAACAAACAATGGAATGGCACTGTAGCTTGGTCATTACAATGTTTGCTTTCCAATCCTGTGGTCTTGGGTTTGAATCTGGTTGAAGACTAGGTTCTTTCTCACGTCCTGACAATGTCAATGACTAAGCCTCATAATGAGACTTATACCCCATTCAGACTAGCATTGCATTGTGATCGGTTGTAGCAATTGTGACAACCAATCGCACACAATCGCAAAGTAAACTTGTGTGTGAATGCTCACCAATAGAAATTGATTGTAATTGATATCGCAATTGTTACTGGTTGCGATCGGTTGTTACAATCTTTATTACTCCTGATTACCACGGAATCCGATCGCAACGAATTCCACAGACACTGATTGGCTCGACTGGCTGAGGTCAGGACACCCTCTATCGCTGAATGAATTACGACAACACATTTTGTGAGGAGCTGTTACAAAGTAAAATGTGTGTATGAATGCGTTTAAAATTTGTGATTGGTTGTGATCGGGAATTGAATTACCACCGATTACATAACAACCGATCGCGATGCGATATTTGCAATGGTAGTCTGAATAGGGTATTAGTTTAGAAAGCGTGACTTAGTTCTTATCCGCTAAATTGAAAGAAAACTTGCAGTTGGATTTGACACAAAAATACAAACCATGAAACAAATATTGTAATAAATCTACAATACATTTCTGCTGTTTTCAATTTTGCTGTACTCCTGCTTTTTCCTTTCAGATTCCAACTCAATAAAAAGTGTAAACAGCGCCCTCAGTAGTGACTCTACCTCATCTGAAATGGATGCAGAATGGATTGGAGTTGTAGTGGTTCTTGGTACCATTATCCTACTACTAGGAGTTGTACTTGCATTCTTACTACAAAGAAATAACAAACAAGATCCAGGCAAAGTCGTTTGAACAAGTACTCCTTTCTACATGAGCTTCATGACTACTGTATCATCTTTCTAAATAGTGTAAAATTCTTCAGTTTGCTCACCTTACCCAGCGGTCTTAAATCATGGTAATAGAGCATTTGCTGTTTCAGCTCCTAAATTTTAGAACATATTGCCTGATTCCATTCGTCAGTTTTTTTTTGTTAAAGACTAGTTTATAGACTCATCTATTTGATTTTTTTGTAATCTCTTTTGTTTCTTACTTTTTATTCCTCACAGCACTTTGAGACTTTCTCTTGTTTGTACTAAGCACTATACATTTTAAAAACCATTAAAACTTATTTCTTATTTCGATCAGTATCAGAGTAGGTATAACATTTGTACTAAGCAATTAAATTCAAGCAGATGTTCAAGTCTCCTTCATATTTATAAGAAAAAAGGCACCTACTAACTTTTCCGACAGACAAAAAAGATGAATAATTTGGTTAATTTATTTATTGAATTTTTGATACAGTAAAAAAATAAAATTAATCAGACAGTGGTTCTAGAACTAACAATAATAAAAAAGATTATATTTTATCATAGATAGTGATACATGGTGGAAGATCTTACCTAGTTCAAAGCTAAATGTAGTCTTAATGGAGTAAAACAGAGAAAGAATAAAATAGTACTTTAAAAAAGTGCTATTCTTGTGCATTTAAAGATGTTGTAGCATTAAGAAAGTTAATAATTAATACGTTTTACTTAATTTCTGTTTAATTTTAAAAAGAAAACTCTTTGTTACACATTTGTTCTTATTTACTGCTACCTATACTTTTAAAGTTATTTTTTGTGCACAACTTTTTGTAATTGATGGTATGTACTGCGTCTACGTTTGTGTAAGTTATCATTCATCCAGGTAGTTGATAATTAAATATATAATAAAAACTTTTCATTTGGACTTACGTGTTATATTTTGGCAACGTTTCACTACTTATCAAAGACGTTTCTTCAATCCGACTGATGTTATAGTCAGTATGATAATTGACGATAACATCAGTCGGCCTGAAGAAACGTCTTAAATAATACGTGAAACGTTGCCACAATAGAACACGCAAGTCCAGATGAAAAGTTTTTATTATATATTTAATTATGTACTAAGTCTGTTGCAGTGTAGTAAATGATTATTCTCTACAGCGTGGACTTTCATGTCTACAGCAACTTCATTTGTAATAATTATGAAACTTTGTTTGGAATATTATATACTAGTAGTACTGTATATACTTTTATAATAATGTTGTGACACCATAACGAGACACAATTGCCTTTCTGTAGGCCCACAACAATACAAACTGTGGGCGCTCTTGGGACCATAGCCAGAATAAAAAAAACAGACAAGCCAACGTTAATATACATTTATGCATTACATACATATATTTCAGGAAAAAAAATTGTAAAAATGTAAATCTCATCCTGTAAGTGCAGAGAAAACTCACTGTTGGATATAACACGAAATAAAAAAAAAATACTTTGGTGAAATATACATAAAGCAGGTAAAGTCAGTACGTAATGCTACAGTTGGTTTGTTTCCATAACTTAAAGTAATAATGGCCTTCTGAAATAACATCAAGATTGTGAAATAGTTTTTTTTAAATAATGATATAGTTTTTGTTAATAGATAAACTTATTATTATATAGTATAATTCTGCTAAACACTAAAATGAAACATAATAATGAGTAATGTATTGTAATGTAAATTGCCTATTAATTTGACAAGTGACAAGACGCAGAGACAAACTGTTACGTGTATGTACAGAAATCTAGTGAAACGACGCAGTAACACATGCAGTGGTTAAGAATTAGAATGTCCTCAGTTTATATATTTACATTTATATTTCTGCACGTCCAGTGGTTAACAAATTAGAGTGTCCTCAGTTTCTCTCTACATGTACCTTTTTACACGTGCAGTGGTTAACACATTAGAGTGTCCTCACTTTGTCTCTCTACATGTGCCTCTGTACACGTGCAGTGATTAACGAATAGTGTCCTCAGTTTGTGTCTCTACATGTGCCTTTCTGCACATGCAGTGATTAACTAATTAAAGTGTCCTCAGTTTGTGTCTCTACATGTTCCTTTTTGTGACACTGATGAATTGTTAATAAGAAGTTTATTATTTTAAGTTAATGAAAAGAGATTCCAAAGCACTTGTTTTCTTTAGAAAAATGTATTGTCATTTATTATTGTATCAAAGACAGTTTTAGAATTGATGTTAAAGTGTTGGAAGGTGTAGTAAGCTATCAGCTTCATAAATGTGAATATTTTTGGAAAGTGATAAAGGCCTGCATACTCTTTTGTGTGAGTATTTTCTTTGTTAAAATATGTAGTTTTTAATGAAGCAGGAAGAAATAAACGAAAATTAATGAAATTTATTAACTGTAGGTTATCAGTTGAATGCATAATAAAACATGTTAATGACATTAAGTGTATGTAATATTTGTAAAATATGAGTTTATTTATTTAATCGATACCTCATAAAACTTGCATATTTATCTCATATTCCTATAAATAATAAGTTTATTATTTCAAGTTATTTATTTCAAAGAGTATGCAATGAAAGGATATTCCACAGCACAGGTTTTATTTAGAAAATGTATTGCCACATTTATGATTGTTAAAGTGTTGGATGATAAAAGTGAAGATTCATTGAAACTGATAAAGGCCTGCTTACTCTTTTGTGTATTTCCTTGGTTGTTAAAATGTAGTTTTTAATGAAGCAGGAAGAAATAAACGCAAATTAATAAAATTTATTAACAGTAGGTTATCAGTTGAATATATAACAAAACATGTTAATGACATTAAATGTATGTAATATTTGTAAAATACAAGGTTTATTTATTTAATCGATACCTCATAAAACTTACATATTTACCTCATATACCTATAAATAAATAAGTGTATAATATTTTATAATATCAAATGATTTGCGGGTACTGGTGTAATGTCAAGTTTAACATATATTTATTGTAAATAAGATAAAAATAACACATTTATGATTTTTGATAGAATTACAAAGTTTTCTAGTTTACGAAATAAAGTTGAGAAAATGTTAATACCGTGTAATTTAGTAAAATATTTTACACATTTAAGCTTGTTTTTCGCCACGTACGCCGTAATCTCACAAATTTATTTTTAAACGAACCTTTGGACAGCAAATAATGAGTTGGAAAAAATCACTACAGTTTTTAATCTTCTTAGTCATATACATTTATTTACACAAAGATGGCCTTAAAGGCCTATATAAGGAGACATTTTTCGGTGGAACAACTACCATCATCAGTGCACATAATTAAACCCTCTTAAATACAAATATGGCATGTATAATTGCTTCATAAAATCGAAATCTTGGCCTCATTCAATCAGAAAACAATATTTTAATGACGTCATACAGTTTTGAGAAGTGTTCATTGAACTCCACGGGTCTCAAACACTCTTATATGTTTTCATAAAAATATTACGTGTATTATGTCCATATCTTTTAATGAAAATAAGAAAACGGTATTTTGATGACGTCATACAGTTATGAAAATATGTCCATTGTATTCTACGAGTCTGAAACCCCCTTGATTGTCAGCTACGATAATCTTTTCGAGCGTTTTGAATGAGTATTTATTTTTGGCACACTTTGAGTTAATTCTGGCCCACTGTGCGCCGGGTATAAAATTGATCTAAAATAACAAAAAATGACAAACATATGGGCCACCTAACGTGAAATGGGTACAAAGCACGCAAAATCGGGAAAGAAGGTTTTTATTTTGCATGTTAAAATCCAAATGGGAAACAACGCCCACCCGAACAAGGAAAAGTTCCTCCTCCCTTTTGCTGGACCCACCTCTGCCCGTCAATTCGTGGATACGCCCCTGATACAGGAAGTTTGAAACACCGATTTGTTTATATTTTGCTTCGGTCGTGCTTGAGCAACACTAAGATTGGTTTAGGCCTGATCATCCATGATCAAGAATATTTTCTCATCAGTATTGTCATTATCACCGTGGATCTGTAGGTTCATGTTTAAACAATTATTCATATTTAATAACACCCTATTGAGGAAACAATATTGTTCTTCAATGACTGGTCAGATTATCTAATTACAGTAACTGCAAATAACACTATACTTGTAAATCTTATTGCGTCTTTTAGCCGTAGTCAAAATTTGTTGAAGGCGTGTATTGATTGATTGATTGATTGATTAACCGATAGATTGAGATCGACTTTTTAAGAAACATTGATTGATGATTGACTAATTGTTAATTGGTTGGCTGACTGGATGATTGATTGATTAAAGATGATGCCTGATTGATGATTGATTGATGATCGGTGATTGATTGATGATTGGTGATTGGTTGATTGCCTTATTGTTAATTGGTTGACTGGCTGATTGATCGATTGATTGATAATCGGTGATTGATTGGTGATTGGTTGACTTATTGTTAATTGGTTGACTTATTGTTAATTGGTTGGCTGACTGGCTGATAGATTAATTAATGATTGGATGATTGATTGATTAAAGATTATGATTGATTGATGATGATTGGTTGGCTGATTGACTTATTGTTA
>JAOTQE010062190.1:0-18421 GCA_025631205.1 Nesometra sesokonis | reverse complement strand
ACTAATCCTGATAGTAGATAAAGTATCTATGTTATAATCTGAAAGAGGCGGACAGTCACGTGACCCATGTATAGTACATTCCCTTAATTTTCGTGATGCTTTTTGTTTTTAATTAATGTATCATGAAATAAAAGAACTTTACAGTACTGTACATAATTCCTCAAAGATAAAAGATAACATTAAAACATGTTATTGTAGACTTTTTTTTCGGATTTCTGATTTAAAAGTCATTAGGTAGTGTATAAATTTTGTAAGAAACGGTATACTGTATCATGTCGGGGAAATTTAATCAAGGATTTCATTCTCTAAACCTAGTATTCATTGAAGTGAAGGTAATATTCATATACCTTAATAGCTACTTAATTAATATTGCATATTTAATAGTTGTTATATACAGTATTTTGAAATATGTGATGAATTACTACAAAATTTTAGATAGCAATAAGTGTAAATCATTGTAAAATATTAAATGAAATTGCTGTTTAATTCATATAAAATCATCATCATCAATAAATGGAGATAAATTAAATATAAATTGATAAACAAATTAGCTAAGAAAGATGTATTTTGCAAAAAAATATACATATTTTTGAGTGAAACAGTGAATTTATAGTGAAATCTGTTTAATGAGCAAGGATAAATAATATAAAGTGGACATCACATAAACCTTGAGAAGGTCAACGTTATTAATACATTTTAATTTCATAATTATTAGAAAGTAGATAACTTGCTGTATAGTGCATTATTCTCCTACTAAGTGTTAAACTTTGAGCTGAAAATATGTTCTTCTATCATGCAATAGTATTAAAAACACTTGCTGAATTTGTTGCCAGAAAAGGACAGAAAATAAAACAACAAAACTGAAATTAGACGTGTGCACTCATAGGGTTCCTAATTGCAAAAGATACAATTTCATAACTTAAAACTATTTATGTGACAACTATGCCAGAACTTATGGCTGATTACGTAAATTTAACATTTTGTTCAACCTTAACCTTCAACCCTGCCCTTCAAAATCACATAGATCTTTGGTCAAGAAATATTGTGGTCATGTTTAAAGAGTTTCTGATGAAAACTGTGCCTTTTAGGCTGTTCACAAACAGACAGATACATAGAAACACAAACAGGGGTGAAGACGTGGTTGTCAGAGGTAATTAATGAAACATGAATGCATTCCATATTTTAATATTCATACTCATTCATTTTACTCTAAACAACTTGCTGTATTATACAATGAATAATGATAACTTTAATGTATGTTGTTACTTGCAGATCTAAAACACTTGCCATGCATGTCATAAAATAAAATGTTTAGTTACTGCTTTCTTAATTAAAACAGGTGTGTGAAAAAAAACTTGTAAAAATATTCACGAGTTTGTAAAAAGCAAAAACAATTAGTGTGAAGTGTATCGTTATGTCTAGATGACATTTTTTAAAAATAATTTTGTCTTAATTTTTTTATTATATAGGACCAATGAATGATTTGCAATTTAAATGTGTAAGGTCAGATAAACCTTGGATGAATGCTGTAGTTATTTATGTATGTTTATTGAGTCAATGTATGCTGTCAATTTAAAATTAAAACAAATAAAATTGATTTAGCACATTTTGTGTTCCCAAGATTTTAAAATTATTTGGCTTTACCTTATAGCACATACATTGTTTTTGAAAGCATGCAACAAGACAAATTATTCTGCTGCTTTATAGGACTAATGCTTATCTTGCTTACTATAATAAAGTCATATTTAATGTTTTATGTATTTATAATTCTGGACTTGCTATATATGTGAGAATTACAAGCCTATTTAATCTATAAAAAAATTTATTCAGAAAATGTTGATTTGTAAGGTATATTAAATCTATCCTTTATAAATTAAATTAATACACATTTTGTACAATGTAAAATATAAAAATATTGTATTATCACTTTGTTTAGCCGGTTGTTAAGGCTACTAACCAGGGCATTCCCACCAATTAAAAAATGGGTTTTGTTTTATTTATTGAGTGTCATGTTGATATGTAAAAAGTGTGGAGAAAAATAAATTTCTTAGTGAAGTTGAAAATGAGTGTTGAATATTTTTGTCCTAAATATTTGTATTATTCAGACAAACAAACAAGTGATGTTTTCTTGTTGGCAAGGTACACCATTGCTGATGCGATGTTAAGAATGTGGCTCCCCTAGGTGGCTGGAAATTGTATTGGACTATACAGTACTCCCACGAATATGCGTCGCATCTAAGGCTTATAAAATTCATTGCATTCTTATATATTTAGAATTTTTGCTTTTGTTATTTTAGTTACACTGAAATGCCGTAGTGATTACGATGAAACATGTCTGGTGTTGAAAGCATTTTTTGCTTTTAAATTCGTCTTGGCCAGTACTGTGACTAAGAAGAACTGAGACAGTTCGAACAGCTACATAAAAAGCTTGAAAAGGCTAATGCCGATGTAAAGTTCCTCAAAAATTTAAATTTTAATATCTAATACTAAAAATGCTAAAAAACGGGCAAAAACATTATCTCAGCAATGCCTTGATCAATGAAAACAATTTTGGTGCCAACTTGTTGCAGAAGACACATGCTCAGATTTAATCCAATGGAACATTTTGTCAATAAATGACCGGAAATATCAATTCTGAATTGTTGACCTTTGACCTATTTTTTATATCTCAGTAACTACATGCCATGAAAAAAAATTAAAATTTGTATCATATTGTTCAGAACATGTTTGTATTTAATGGAATGTCACGTTGCAAAGTGACCGGAAGTACCATTATGACCTTTGACCCTACATACTGTAGTTTACACATCTTAATAATTTAGATAATGCCAATGACATTTGTATTATATACACTTTTTTTCAAAGTGGGGCTTATTCAAATTAGAGGGGGGGTTGCTTATTTAAACGGCTGCTTAAGATAATTTCCATTTTAGGAGGGGTGATTATACAAGAGGGGCCCCTCACTTGAATTCTCTATTCACGCAGGTAAAGTGCTGCGGTACCCATTATATTTGAAGTGGTCAGGTTGTGACTGAAGCAGGCCAATTGGCTTGGGACCTGGCATCACTAAGGGACTTTAATCATCAGTTTTATTTTCTATATCACAATGTTATGTCAGGTGTTCGTAAAAGGTATTTCATTTTTCATCCAGGAAACTGGCACACCCAAATAACAAAAAGAGAAAAAAAGTACTGAAAAGAACATCTTTTATTGGTATACAGTTTCATAATTTCACATACAGAGGTCACAAGACAATTCAACGTATAATGTCAAAAGTCATAGGTCAAGCTGTAACCACTGAAGCATGAAAATATTCAAAAGTTCGTTTTATTTGGTGAAGCAGTATGATGTAATCCATCTACTACTGCCAAACCTAAAGTGAAAAATCTCAAAAATAAAAAAAGGAATTTCTATGTCTGGTAGAAATTATTTCTAACCAATTTGCATATTTCTTCCTATTATAATGGCACAAACTATATCCTGCAAATGATTCTTTGACATTGACAGCAAACTTTAAAACATGTCTTAAAATCTGCCAAATGTTGCAGCTTATAATCTTATATACAATAATACTCTGAAAAATGAAAATTCCTATCAAAGCAAAGTTAAAATTTATCAATATGTAAAGAATGAATATATATCATATATTTTTTAATGTTCAGTATAACAGGAATGATAAATTATTTTCATAATACTTTCCTTCCCATAATTTTTCTTCCAATAATGCTGAAAATCTCTGTGCATGTACAGATATTAGACAACATTCACCAAATTAATTGGGGAAATCTCTGTGCATGTACATATATAGACAACTTTCACCGGATTATTTGGGGAAATATCTGTATTAGACAACTTTTACCAGATTATTTGGGGAAATCTCTGTGCATGTACAGATACCAGACAACTTTCACCAGATTAATTGGGGAAATATCTGTGCATGTACAGATATTAGACAACTTTTATCAGATTATTTGGGAAAATCCCTGTCCATTTACAGATATCAGACAACATTCACTAGATTATTTGGGAATCAATTCAACAATTGTTCACATTCTACTTCAGAAAACAGAATTGTCTCATTTGATTTTTCGTACTCCAAAAGAAACTCAGCACATATTGTTACACTGTTGAATTTTTCTTAAATAAAATAGTAAAATTTATATATCAATAGACTTCATGACAATTTAATTATATTTAATGCAGTTGTATTATAAATGTATACATATATCAATCATATAACATTATTTTCACTTTAGTAATCATAATATATTTGTATTATAATTCATAATTATCAATTCCATTCCAATAATGGTAAATAGTTTAGCATAAAAATGGTTCATTATCATACCTGCCAACTCTACCGATTTAGACGGTAGGCTACCAATTTAGGCGGTATGCTACCGAGGTGCTTGGCTACCACCTACGACATTGCACGGTATTTCTACCACTCTTTGAAAAATTGTTTCGAAAATTAAATTGTAGGTTGATACGTTCGTAAAATTTAAAAGATTTCAAAACTGGTACTAATTGTGCAACGATTTAGTGAACAGGGACTAAAACCCCTTACCAATGCACAATGAGCAAAATGACAAAATGTGCTTGTCAGAAAAATCAAGAAGATATGGACGCTGGCGGCATAGTGTTACATTACAAATGCTGGCAGGTATGAATTATCAGAGACAATACTGTTGGTATGTAATCTCAGTTTATATAAAAAAAACATGTCAATAAATGGATAAGTATGTCAATAATTTATATAATTACAATAAACTAAAAAATTATGAAATTTGGTTACAGAGTATAGATTATTCATTTATTTTTTATAGCTTCTATGTAAATCACAGTTACTTAAAAGTCAGTATAATTGCATTCATTTATGTAGCTCATAACTCAATCACCTTTTTGAGCAGTCACTGCAGCAACTGTTATACCAATTTCTTTTTTTGTAGATGTACACTGCCAATGGTTTAGAGACCCCCTTGTACTTCTAAGAGCCCTTTTACACTTGTTACGTCGGCCCTGAGCCGGCTTAACTGTGGCCGACTCAAAAAAATCAGTTTTATTCACATTAGTGTTTTGAGTCGGCCTAGGGCCGACTTACGGTCGCATCGCGAATGTTCACACTTGTGGTTTGCGTCGGGTTCGCTAGAATAAAAAAAACCCTCCGCTCCCATCCTCCCACTGATTTCTCTGTAGATCACAGCATTTCGCACACTTCCGTCCATTTGTTGCTAGATTCCCCTCTCCATCCATATTCCTAGTAAACATTTAATTTTATCTTCGTCCCAATTGTTACCCCTCATTGCAACTTGCGACATTTTATTTTAACAACTTTACTCCTACACCTAGGCCTGGTTTCGCACGTCGTCGTTGGTTGCTCCCTGGTTATCGCGCGGATAATCGAGTTGGCAGACTTCCGTTGTCAACGATTCGTGTAAAAGTTCACGCTAAAAGACGACTCAAATATTTTTTTACGTTCATGCTATGCAGTTGAGTCGGCCCAGGTCCTGCATTGCCGGACCTGAGCCAACACAAAAGTTGGACTAAAGTTAGGTCGGCTCAGGGCCGGCTTAATTTTTATTGAACGTTCAGACTTTCGATTAAGCAGCCACCATACCAATATTTTGCTTGGATTTAAGTATAGTTATATACTAGAATGTTTAGGAACATCAGCAACACCTGGGTTGGACTAAGGTTACTGGGGACTCTGCATGCCATACCACTCTTTAAGTGTTTCAGTCACCCCTGAATCAGAAAACTTAATTAAGACAAAGACGGTTATGTGTGGTGGCAATAACAGCATAGAATTGAGCAACTTCACATCTAAATTTATGTAATAAAAATACTATTTTGATGATTATAGAAAAATGTAAAAGGAATATGATCAAAATATAAATTAATACTTTAAAATTGCAGTCAAATTCGCAATAAAATTTAGGAAGAAATATAGTTAGAAAAAAAACCTTTAAAAAAAGGTAGGCTTAGGTAAAAAAAAGTGTTATATTTTACAGTGATCAATTATATTTTGAGGTTAAATAATTATCATAGTGATAATAATCTGATTTATTTAGATAGTGTTTGCAATTCTTTAAATAATGAACCATGTTTGTCATACACCATTATATGTTTAAACCGAAGAAAAATGTAATAATAATAAATATTCAATGAAGTTTTTTTTAGCTGGTTAAAGTCTACCAAGTACAACCATAGACCAACCCTTAGTGTTGTTCAGTTTCAATACCAGTTACTCGGAAGTCAAAATGTGGCAAAGATACCATCTCCTTTTTGAGAAAGCGCCCTCATACTATCACATCAATTGACTTAGAACCTTTTTGAAATGGCACTGACCAACATACTGTGTATAAACGATGATATAATACGCTGAGACTAGAGTTCCAGTAGTGGTAGCTATCTCCACAAAAGTTAGCATTCCTAGAGAGGGTGACCTTAACCTCAACTTTATCATTGCAGAGATAGCATCCAATACCGGACCGCTAGGCACACTGTATATTATAAATATAAAATACATTGTTGTTAATATACTATCGATATATTCTGATTACCTTTGACTGTGGTGTACAACAAACATCCTATATTTTATTTTGCATGATTACAACCTTTCAACAGCTGAAGTATTTGCAATATAATGCTGAATTAGTGAATTATATATAAAACTATTTTTAGTACATTTTTATATTTCAATTGTATACATCACTATATGGGCTTTCTGTACAGGTATATACATTCTAAACATTTCATTATCATTTACATATTATTACTGTTCATTTAAATATTTGCATAAATTTACATAATTTAAATATATCATTCGAGGCCTCTTGTTGTTGAACTTTAGTCTTTAGATTCAAGATAATTTAGTGTTGAAAATTGCCAAGCTGTTTTCATTCCATTATGAACATTTGTAAATGTTGTATGCTAGTTAGAATGCTACTATCAATGGTCAAAGCTGAAATAACTGTCTAACAATTCTATCATAAAAGCGAGTTAAAACATATCAAACTGAATTGAAGTCAATGTTACAGAACAAACCACAATAAAAAAAAAACAATTTAAAACATTACAAGAAATTGAATATAGTTTGTTTCTGTTACTATATATCTATGTATTTTTTTATTGAATGTTATATTTGGTATCAGAATTAAACACAATTTTATATCAGATTAAATTTTGATAGTTTTGATTTATAATTATTTAAATAAATTAAATAAATACTGTCCATTAATAACTTAACATTTTCCAAGCAATGGGATACATGTCATAGTGAAAGAATTCAATATTTTGACATAAATTATGTCATCATCAGGAAATCATTTCCTGATGACATATATATATATATATATATATAAATATTGAATCCTGTCATGATGACATGTATCTCACTGCTTGGAGTATGTATTATACTTTGTTACTTGAAGTTGATTACTGGACCTTTTGGATTATTGTTTTCAAGGTAGTATTACAGTTTGATTGTAATGTTTGATTTGAAGAAAGTGCTTGTGGAATGAGCACTGAAACTGCCAGTTCAGTTCAAATTGTTTGGTCTGTCAAAGTTGACATTTTTATAACAACATTGACATTACTAACAAGTAGTAATAGAAACAGCTTGGCAATTCTGTGTAAGAGATTGAAAGTTTGATTCATTTTAACAATTGAGGGCAGCAAAGAAAATTTGATTTCATGCATTGAATATTGGTTTAAAAGAAAGCAGCGTCTAATTTGGCAGTAGACATAACTCAATTTGTTGCCTATTTTTAACAATGCATGGTGTCCATGCACTGGGACCTATGAATTGTGCATTTTTAATGCATAATGGTAACAAAGCCATTTACTAAACTGCCAACTACTGGATAACAACAAATAAAAGTCAAATTCTATTGATAATATTTCTCAAACTGCTAGTGATAGTCTAAAGCTGGTTATGAGCAGGGAACAGTGAAATTTTAAACAGACATATTTCGTCAAAGGCAATAAATTACCAATTGTCCAATCATTTAGATTTCTACTATGTAACATTTCTCTTGTAATAGACCCTCTTACTTACATCATAGAAAATATCACCACCAACATCAGTAATTTGGTTGCAGATTTCAAACCTGTTGTTTTTAAGTTCAGCACTTTTTAAATTTGAAACTAATATATGGCATATAATACATAACTGATTTGGGACCACTTCACACAGTTTATATGTGTTTGTAAGCCAAGTTTTGGAAAGCACTGTGCTAAATTACTTATATTTTAAGCCATAAATTCTTGCAATTGACGCTTTGTTATATTAAAATGTAATACTTATCTTTCAAATGCCCCTGTCCCATGTGAACTCGCGCAATTTTCTTTTGGTAAACCAAACAGCAAGCAGTCATCTTACTCGTATCATATATAGTTATTCGACAAACCTGACTGCTGCACATATTATTAAAATTCTAGGCCTAGGCCTAGTATTAGTATTATATTAAATTAATATTAAGAAGTTTTAGAGTAGGCCTAGTTTAACATAGGCCTAGTGCTGTAGTGGAGCCTCTATAGTAACAGATGATTACATACTGTAAGCAGCGGAACCGTGGGTTGTAGCCTTTGATGTTCAGTTCGATAATTCCATTCTATGTAATTTCACTGTTTCTGGTGTGAGTGTGTTCTCAATACTTAAACTAATGTGCATGTCCACATTATGTTGTAAAAATACTCAATAAAATTGAGTTATGTCCAGTGTATGTTTTCAAAATAGCTACTGCTAAAACAAAACATGCAGAACTATGCTATTAAGAAACTACACAATTTGCATAAGAAAGCTGAAAATTTCATCAAAGGAGTAAAAATGTTGATAAAAATTGCATATATAAAAAAAATGTCAGGAAGAAATTATTTGGTGAATATGAATCATATTAATTCAAAGTTAGCTGAAGGCATAGATTTATTATTTACGCCTAGATGGTGAACTTAACACTGTAGAATTCCAGTCCCATGTAGATGCCTACTATTTTCATTTCATCAGCCTTTGTCATAAACATGCAAGTTAAATAATAATAACTGTTTGACAATTATAATATTTTTACATTCTTTTGTCATACAAATTATTTACATTCGTCACACATATTGTATGTTGTCAGTGTCTTTAGATTTGAATTAAATTTACTTTCATTTATTGATAAATTTGAAACTTCTATGAAAGATTGCACATGCGCAATTGAAAATAGCAACAGCGTTAGAACGTAACACGATTTGATAGGTTGGATTTCAGAATAGTAGGCGCTAACATGGAACTGCACTTTGGGGCTATGTATTCTGTGGAAGTTCACCATCTAGCCATAAATAATAAATCTATGGTTGAAGGTCAACAAATAAAAGGTAGTTGACCTTTGACATCTTTGGATGATAAATCATGAAATTTATTTATTAGAAATATAAATGTGATAGAAACATACAAAATTATGTTAATTTTCCCAAGAACGTTTACTGTTGTAAAAGTATGAAATTAAATTTTTAGTAAAAGTAGTTGTTTTTCGGGAGCTTTCAATTGATGAATGTAGATGAAGAGGATGGTATCTAGGACAAAAGCTAAATCTGTGCATGTGCATAACATCTGTATACACAGTCTTGTTGTTTTACAGAACTTTTTCTTTTTAAATTGAATTTCTAAAGATGTGACTCGATGTAAAATACCTAACATCATTTCGCAAACATTTTAGGCCTACTTGCGATGCCAATCCATCACTGCAAACAAATAGAATTATTTGTATACTTTCTCTCATTTTATTGAATATTGTGTGGATAATCAGGGATAGATGGGGGATTATTTAAAACTTGGGGGGGGGGGGTTGTGGGGAGCTGCACTATGTCAGAACAGGGTAATAAATGAGGGGGAACTCCTGTCCTTCTGTATATAAATGCGAATACTGCCCCTGATAATCTTGTTTCGTATTATTTTTATGGCAATCTACCAAGCGGCTACTCTACTGTAGTCATATTTGTTGAGAGGGCTAGGCCCAGGTAGGCCTGGCATGAGTTAATCTTGCTTTCATAGCTGGTAAAAAAAAAGAAGTTTTGAAAAAAAAAAATTTCTTTCTTCCCTACTCCCTGTCGTCAGCGCACTGTAATCAAAAGAAGTATAAAGACTGGATGGTAGCATGTGATGGTAGATTTAACTACATTCAACTCTCCATCCTCAATATCTAACATCATGGATCAAAAGTTCCCTCAAACGTTGTAACATTTACATCAACAAAATAAATTGTGTACATTAAAACATAAAATTACAAAGAAATTAACTAAATTTACAGCATTTTAAAACTAGTTAATTAGACATTAAAACAACACATACTATACCTGCCAACTCTCACGCATTATGCGCGAGTCTCACGCATTGGAGCCTATTTTTGACGTCTCACGCATAAGCTAATTGATCTCACGCATTAGCAGAATTCTCACACATAAACATTCATTTCAATAGTTTTTCTCACGCACGACACAATATATTGCAAAATACGGTAAAAACGGCCCCCAAAACAGCGATGATTTTGGGCAGAAACGACCCAAAAATGGCCAGATTACTTTTTTTTTTTTTTTTTGCTTGTCAGATCGAAATGGGAGATCGATGATGTGGCCCAGGCAGTGGTGGCGGGATTTGTCTCACGCATTGGGGCCAAAAAAAGTTGGCAGGTATAACATACCAGTGTTTTTGTTTGTGAAAATGGATCTCTTATGCTCACTCTGGTGTCAATTTTTTCTTAGCCAAACTGTCTAAAGGTTTCCGATAATTTTAGCTAAATTATGAACTCTTTAGTACAATTTTGTAAAACAATAAAAACCCATAAAAATGGCCGGCAATTGGAAAACATTTTGAGATTTCATTTAGCCAAATTGGTGAAAGAAATAATTTTTAGTTAGCCATTGGCAACTTGGAGAATGGTTAGAGTGAGCATGTCTCTGATCATGTCATTGTTAAATCAAGGAAACTTTTTGGTCAAGTGTTGCTAAGTTAATAGTAAGATCTAATAAATAAATAAACTAGTTTTATCATGCTGTTATAAGATTTTAATTACTACTACTACTACTATCACCAACTACATTAAATAATTTTAGAAATGTCTTCAATAGGCCCAATAAAATCGTTATGTTGCCAAAGCACAACAGTTTTGAAAAATTGGAATATTATAATTATGATATTGATGATGATGATAATGATTATAATAATAATAATTATATCGAAATATTTATATAGCACTCTACCAGTCTCAAAAAACTGCAAAAAGGCAAACTATTTTTTAAAAAAAATGATGAGTTTTCAAGAGTGACTTAAACTGAGAGAAAGCCGTACAATGGCTGATGGAACAAGGTAATTTATTCCATAAAACTGGTGCCCGTGGTACCTTTATTAGTAGATCAATTTGATTTTTTTAAATTTTTAAATTCCTATACAATTTTAGAATACCTTTGTGCATTTCTGTCAACTTTTGGAGCAATACAAATATTTGGGGATAATTTTGTATTTAGATAAAAATTTAGGTAATTAACTAACGTACTTAGCCATTAATTAAATTAACACATTAAGAAAAGTGTGACCTCATGTTTGAAATTTTGTCATGCTTTGGCAACACAAAGATTATAAATTAAGTTAGAAATCAAGATTCTACATTACTTAACTGAAGGCTTTACCAATATTCAGACTTTTATTGGTAATAATTATGAAGAAATCACCACAAAGCCACCCATGTAATAGTGACAACATTACAGCAGGAATGTAGCAGTCTTGTAAATTGGGGATGCAAGCACTTTCCTTAATACTCCTTGTGTCTTGGCCCAACCGTGGCATTTATCATCATCATTTTATTAACATCCCAAGACTTGCCTGTATGTGAGTTGAACAAAAGATTAAAAGAATAAAATAAAAACAACATAAAAACATAATAGAAATGATAATTAAACGTAACAAAAGTAAAAATATAAACAAAAATAAAATTGACAAAAGAAGGTATAAAAAAAGAATGTTATAAAATATTTATTCCCATTATGGAAATAATCATATGGCCAAAATGAAAATAAAAATAATTTGCAAAAAATGTTAGCCTGGTATTTTCCCATAGTAGCTATTTAAATACTTTGTCTGAAACATCCAATTTGACATGGTTTTAAACTTCAGTTATACGCATATGGGAAATCACTGAAAGCAAGGACCCCCTAAATAAAGTGTTAAACTAATAAATATATCAAATCATTAAAAACAATATGTTATGTATTTATCAATAAATATATAAACTTTGTACGTATGTAGTTTTCAACAGAGCTGTTGGAATTTTTGACATTTTAATCAATATACCTCAGTTGTCCTTAGGGAGGGGTGTAACATAAAAACACTTGCACTGCTACTCCGGAGGAAGATCAAAGTATATTGATCAAAACATCAAAAAGCTCAACAGTACTTCTCAGAACTACACATGTGGTGTACCACAAACTTGATATATTTATTGATATTTCAACATGCAAACCTTCAAATAATTTATCTATTTATCATTATCATAGCTTAAACCATGTCCCAACTCTAGTTTAAATACTTTGGTCTAGATAATTAATTTCTACTCATGCAAATATATTCATTTATTACTCTAATCATGCAATATTGAATGAGGTTTGAGATGAGTTACATCTACCATTCTTAAGTGTGCCAGTGCTAAAGAATATTGAATGAAAAAGTAAAACACTTTGCTGCTATTACATATCTTTTAAGGAACACAATGCAGGTTGACCACTAAAACCTCCTTCGGTTTTTGGAAAAATTATTTTTGTAGAACAGCGTCATACTATTTCATTCTATATTCTTTCCAATTCGAAGTGGAAGCAGTGAAAGGCTTTGCTAGGAAATGAGAAACAGAATGATTTGAGCAATCAGGTTGATTTTGATAAGGCCTAAAATTGTTTATGTCGGCCAAGCAATTCTTGGCGTGGAAAATCTTTTTGTTAAGGAATCGTTTAATTGTTTCAATGACTTAACCATTTTTATTTCCTATATTTAATTTTTTTAATAACTCTAAGTACTTACAATTTCCATGATAATTTTATGTATACATTCTGAATAATTTTATGTATTTAGCCCAAAAATCGAGATAAAACAAATTTGTAAAAAAGCTGGTTGATCCTGATTTTCGCTATTTTGATCGATGGGGGCGTGGGCAACTGAAAGGCCTAAATATGATTGATTAAAATCTAGAATATAGAGTAATGTTGGTAATTTACTAATTCTCATATTCATCACATTAATTAATAAATAATTTGTTAAAATTTGGAGTTGGTACTTAAAAAAGTGAAACAAAAAGTGAAGAACACATGATGCAGATTTAAATATCATAACTCAAAGAAAAACTACTTAAAAATTAAATACTAAAAAATATATTAAAGAATGCATGATGCATTAGATAAAAAAGTAATTATCTTCAGTAAAAATAAATTAAAATTAAATGAAGAGAAAAGTAAAGAAAAAAAATTGAAAACACAAATTATAATAAACCTATAAAAAACACATTAGATATTTTGTTATAAAACAATTTTCTTGCATTTTTTATTTGCTATTTTGTTATATGACATTAAACAATTCAAACAGCAAACATGCAAATAAAACATTGCAAGCAACATCAACAAAAGCCTGTTTCCATAACAACTTGGTCTAAAAAATATTAAATAATTTTTTAATTTAAATGAGTTGCTATAGAAACTGGCTATTAGAACTTAGCATTACAGGTAGTCTTTGAATAGTTTACCAGATTCAATTCAGGGGAACAAGAGACTTGGAGGTGGGTGGGTTAAGGGAATGCAATGAACAGAATGAATAATACTGTAATCACTTTTTGTTTCAATTATCTTTGCTTTTAAAACACTATGTAAAATATTATCAATACTAGAATTTCACAAAGAACTATTTTCATGAATTAGTTTATTTTAGTTTGAAAATTGATTTTTGCTACAGTTACATTTGCTTTGAATATTATGAATAAATGATCATCATGAACAAATTTTCATCTACATTTATAATTTTTGTAAACAAATGTAATTTAGTCTCTAAATTGAATATGTTAGATGTAATTTATTTTTTCATAATTGCATTTAATCGATAAAAACAAGAAAGAGTTTTCCAGAAGTAGAAAGGTTACGGAGGTAAAATATCAAACCAATGAAACATTGATGTCATGCATGGCCCTGAACATGGATATGTATTTACCAGTCAACATTTTTCTTTGATATTTTTGGTAACAGTTGGTTGAAATATGCCGGGCTGGAGAAAATTCAAAGACAAAACAACATATAAATGCTTTTGCATTGCAGTATATCTAAAGCCACAATATTGACAAAGAGCTTCTATGAAATAAGATTTTATTCATTGTTACAAACTAGGGTTAATTGCAGCCTTGTATTTTATTTAGTGTTTTATTTTATCAATTATAAAAACAGCAACTGCACCTTATGCTTCCATGCAGGTTATAGAGAAAACAAATTCCTGATAAATTAAAATGGTATTTTATATATTAGGCCTACTTGATTACAACAACCATAAGATTGAAATTTTTAGTAGAACCAATGCAGCAGTTGTTAGTTTTGATAAAACTTCTGACAAATTAAATATTCTCATTCTGATTAAATAAACTCAAATCATATGAATTAACAACAAAGCTGATTGGTCAGTTTAAACTTTGTACAAGATTGATACAAACAACTTCTAACCAATCAAATATTATCTTTTGCAATAAACAGTATATCATACATTACTTACAAAAGGTGATATGATTGGTCAGATAATATGTTATACTAAATTTGATTAAAAATGATAATTGACTAGAATTTATATATAAAATTCACTTATACAGTGTAATAATAAATGATTCTTCTCTAGTATTTGTTGCCAAGGCCTCTAAGCAACACAAATTATGACCCTAGTCATTGTAACTAATTCTAATAGAATTTTCTAGCGGCAAGAAGCAATCAGCAGAATCAAAAGCATAAATCAACATTTTGTGCTGTACAAACCATATACAATAAGATGAACAAAAAGAGCACTTGAGTATGGAACAATCATTCTGAATTGAAAAGATGTAATAAATATAATAAACACAAATATTTATAATAAAGATGATAATGTTAAAGCCAACCTAACTTTTAAATAGTTTACACACATTTTATCCAGTTAAAAACATGTGTTGCAAAATATGTTTTAAATTATTACTATTATTTGAAGGTTTTCCCAACACATTATTTCAAGTCATGGTGACCATTTACACAATTATATAGTCTTGGTAACAATTATTATTATTATTATTATTATTATTATTATTAATTTGCTTACAGGTCAAATATGAATGGCAGTTGCTTACCTTGGGGTCCTATACTGTGTGTTGCACACACATTCTGTATATGCCTTCATATAAAATACTACAATTAAGTAACTTTAATTACTAAATTACAGATGTTTGTATATCAACGGTTTAACATGTGATGTCGATAGTAGTAGTAATAGTAATAATACAAGATAAAATTAAAGTTGTATTTAAAAAAGAACAAATTTGAATCAACAAGAATTTAATCAAGATACAAAATAATCGAATTATAAAATATTGCATTGAATTTTTCATATATTTACAACCTAACATTATTTAGTACAGAATGTCACTTTTTAATTTACAATATAAATGTACACACTAACTTATATACCAAAATTTCGAAAAGGCAAAGCAAAAGTTGTGTTCAAAGAACAAAATGCAATAAGCAGCTCTGCGAATACAATAGTAGCATCAGAAATTCAATGAAAAAAGCTAGCCCTCATGAATCATTAGGACACCCTCTATAGTATATAATATAAAGGATGGTTACATAAGACTTGGATTTAGACTGACGATTGGAAGACAATGCAACTTTCGGAACGTTCCATTAAATTACCGGTGGTGGTGGTGGTAGCACCAGCATTTTCAGAAGACAAATCATCCAAATGAGAGATAGCACCAAGAGAGAATGCTCGTTGTGGTTGGTATGCCACAACCTCCATAACATCATGCAATCTACGTGCTACTTCTACATTTGCGATCGTCCTCTGCGCTCGCCAGCTACTGTGATTGTTTGATCGGCCTTTACCCGGAGGAGAACCGGTTAGGAACGTCGTCAAGGGCAAGTCTTCATCCTCATCATCTTCATCGTTATTGTTTCGATTTTCAGTTCTCGTTCGACTTACTGGTACCATACGATCGTTGTCGTCCCACCAAAAGTCAGGACTCGACGAGGAAGATACAGAAGAAAGATGAGCCAAACGAGTACAGCAGAGAAAAGTGCAACAACAAGAGGGGATTGGTGGTCATAACATGGTACCTGAATTATGCGCCTCTCGTCCATGAGACGATAAAGATTGTACGTCGGTTGGAATACCACTTGGTTGTCGTGACATCCCTGTACGTACTTCTTTCATAGGTTTGTTGCCAAGTATTTTATCAATCTCTAACATCATGATTGGTGTCAGCTTCTTGATTACCTTTTAGAAGAAAACAAATTAAGTAAAATAAATGTAAAAATACACATGGTGGAAAATATGTTGAATTTAATTGAATTCTTTCTGATTTTAAATGTAAAATTTAATATAATCCATGATTACATGACGTTGGATGTTTGTAAAAAAATAAGATAGGATTAAGCTGTGAGCAATGGTTGGTATTACATAACTTACATTTTTTGCGATTACATATTGGATATTAAAAGTGAATAATGCTGCAGCAATTTTGAAATATTAAAATAAAATATTTATGAATATCCATTTTCCATTAATATTATTAAAGTCCTTAATATAACAGAAAATCGAACCCGAACTTTAAGACAGAGTCAAGTACCACACCCATCTTACCATATCAACAACTCCTTGACACAATTATGACTGATAATCAAATGACTTCACAAGGTGTTAAGTTTCAAAAACGAAGAAGCAAATTGATTCCTAGAAATGTCAGCAGAAATTTGAGAAATAAGAAATTCCCTAGGGGTATGAGACTGTTTATTGATGGAGTTTGTTTGGTATATGGTTTATTACACATAATCTAGTGTGAACGAGAACACAAACAGCATTCATAATCAATGTAGTGTAGACTACATTTAAACTAATGACAAATTTAAGTTTGAAACAGGTATAAATTTTTATTACATAATGTAAGAAGGATACTAAACGTTAACAAATTGCACTTCTTAACCAAGTTGGTTAAAAGGGACGGACACAGGGGGAAGCAGGCCCATTAACCCCTCTTTTCAACAAACATTGAAAAAAAAGATTGTTTTCACCAGATTTGATAGCCTATGTTAATAATAAACAATGTTCTTTTTTTTCATATTATCTGTTATGTCAACTGTATCTGTAGAATAGGTATTTGTTTGTTCTGTAGAGATTGGCTAATATAGATCATATTATAGACCTAATGTACAAGTTGTAAATTCACATTTTTGATAGAAAGATACAGGATTCAGCATCATTTCTAGGATTACATGGTTTTTCTTCTTTCTGAGATTTTGCCGGTGATCCAAAATACCAAAAAAAAAAAAAAAATTAAAAATGGATTAGAAGTGAACACTGTGTCTCAGATACGTATGGAAGAATCTACTTCCTAAAATGTTTATTCGGGAGGTATACAGAGCCCCTAATCCTGCCTGAATCCTCTGTTACAAAATCAAGCTTCACTGGATCTATCCTTTGTTAAAGGGGAACTCTGGTATTAAAATTTCTTGGATACACCTGTAGAACAATTAGCTTTAACATAACAGATACAATTTTTAAAAATTTGAACAATGAAATAATGAAGGAGAACACTTTCAAAAGTAGGAGTTGCTGCCTTGTTGAGGAATGGGATCCTGAGATATTGCATAGTTGTTTAATACCAATCGTTTTCTGTTTGGATTCGATTCCAAACAAAAAAACGATTGGTATTAAACAACTATGCAATATCTCAGGATCCCATTCCTCAACAAGGCAGCATATTTCCTTCATATATTACAGAAGGTACTTTTAGATTTGTACTTGAGTATAATACTGAATTGAACAGTAGAAAAAATAAAACTGCTTGCTAGTTTTTTTTCTAGAAACAGACCATACATTTACAAAAGACAATTTAATATATTTGAAGTCATCTGTGTATACATACAGCTGGTGTTAAGTTATGGGTTGGTTCAGTACAGCAAAGTTAAAGACCCCTTACTTACAAAAATCCAAGTTCTTCAAAAATATAAACATTCTAACTATAATAGAACTATTATTATAAACCAATGGAAAGATGTCAGACACATGTGATAAATGTATGCGTCAAAACAAAGCAACACTCTACTACTGTCAATTTTGATTATTGGGTTGTTTTGTAAACACAGGTGCTAGCATTCTTAGATTGTTTTGGGTTTCCCTGTTTTT
>JAOTQE010062179.1:0-18423 GCA_025631205.1 Nesometra sesokonis | reverse complement strand
AGCAAATGATCCCGAATTCGCAAAAAAATCACTTTTAGCAAAAAATTCCTACGAAATTACACAAGAGACTCTACTATATATGCGAGTTTCCAGTTTATCAGAAAATTTCTCTGTATGTAGCTACTACATTCCATAGGTTAGTTAGTTGGTCCTCATTATTTGAAATATTTTTTTTTTTGGTCGGGGTTTAATTTTTTAGTGTTTAATTTTTTAGTGACACCACGAGGACAAAAACAGTTACGCGCGCGTCACGAAAGGTGCGCGCTGACGCCGAGTCAAAACCTGCAGACGCTCAGTATTGCCTAATCACTGCACGCCTGCGTTTTGCGCCTCTCCTCGAGCCTTTCTGTACGTATATGTATGTATTTATTTATATATTTTTGGATTGGATTTGATTTATTTGATTATTTATTTATCGGGAACTTTCTCAGCAATGTATATGCTTATAGGTCTTCCCAGAACTCCATCGGTCTGTCTGTCTGTCGGCTGGTGGTGTAAATGAAGCATCTTATTAAAATATTGTTCTTGTTTGTGTTTTCTTATGAAAACGAATGTATTTTCTTATTCCTTAATAATTTGGAGCTTACCATCATTATTGATTTATAATGATGTCACATTTAATTTAGTCCAAGTAATTCCTAGAGATAAACAAATTGATAGTCTAAAGAAAAAGGCACTTCAAGAAGCTTTCAATCGACTTAGTCCGCTTCATGACCAGAGATTTAATTTCACTTAACTTTTTAGCAAAATCGTTTTAATGGTGTTGATTACAATTGTTAGACCTGAAGAAAATTGAGAATGTGGTTGATACTAGGGCAACCTGATTTGAGATTCACACGAGATTCACACGAGATTCACACGAGATTCACACGAGTTATTTTCATTTCGTGTTTACCGCTGAATTTAACGTATCACATCGTTTAATAATGTCACGTCTTTTATATTACGATACTACTAGTAGATCTGAGAGGCTGCTTAATCATATTTCAACCTTCTCTTATTATTTAGCTTTCTTAATTCTATAGGTTCAATTACCTTAACACATTGACCTTCATGCAAAGAAAAAAAAAACGGAGAAAAAAAAGTAGAAACGTGCGTTTTTTTTCAATTTATATATTTGAACATTCCCCCGGGCTCGTGTACTATTATCACAGCGTTCTCAATTACTGTTTATTACAAATAATAAATAAAGATTTGTTATAGATAGGCTATGAATTCAGTTGTTACAAGGACCAATACGGTAGGATATTGCTTGCAGCGGATCAAAGATCTATACCGCGGCGGAGGATGTAAACAAGACGTATATACCATTCGCGTGTTTAAAAAAGAAAAAGAAAATATCAAAAAGATGCGAAATGTCTTCTGAAAATATTTCAAGTTTTATTTTATTTGGGGCAAGACATAGCAAATTAAAATTACTCTTATTTGCTCTTATCTCAATAACTTCCTGTGCGACAACTTGGTGGGTTTGCCATGCCTTGCCTCATTTAATTACTCGGAAGACTTTAGAGATAGCGCTTAGATAGATGGAAGTATACGACGAATTCTGTACAAAAATTTCCGTTTCACACTTTATCTCCACACATCCAAATGTAAACAGACACGGATCCAAGAAAGGGGGAGGGGGAACCAAACTTGGCCCACTGGACAAATATTAATTGAACTAGAAAACCTCATTGTTTGGAACAGATTATCTGTGAAAATTGCCTCTCAGATACCCAGAAAACGCATCTTGTTAGAAAATTGGCCTTGATAGAACCTCCTAGAAGCAACACCAAATTTGGCATCGCCCCACCTATCCGGCACAGGGTCCCCTCTATCCCTCTGCTGCGGAGCTACTTTAATTTAAAATACCAAATCCTACACGCGTTTACGCTAAACGCATATTATTTTTTAATATGCTTAGTATAGTATAGGCATCCTTAAATCTGAGGATAATTATGCGCTCTAGGTTGATGCTTGAACAGTCTGCTGTGAGTGACAAGCCCAATACGGAAGTGGCAGTCCCTCCAGAACTGCGGGAAGATGAAGTTCGAAAGAGGCTTGGTTTTGGACTTCTTGGTCTTTCGGGTGTGACATATGGGAGAAAAGCTGTTTCAAGGGATAACTGAAATCAAGCTATAAATAAAGATCTCAGACCCTTCGAGGAATAGCAGAAACTCCAAGCAGAGAAAAATCATCATACCTGAATATGTTTAGGCTTGTTATAAATCGTATTGGAAACGCATATAAGTAAACATTGGTTTTACTTCAAAGAACTTTCACATAATTATACGTATGCGTCTACTTCACAATACACTATTTCGCCACACACCGTAAAGTATTAAAATTTATACCTTCATATTAGAAATGTTCCAAGAACTTTCATACGCCGTTGCTTGATAATAATTGCAAACTTCTCTATTCATAGTGGTGTTAACCCTTTGAAACGGTGACGATTATCCTGCAAAATATGTGGAAATGTGTTAATTCGAGGATCTACTTGTTCGCTGTAAATAAACCCAGGTCATTGCCTATTGAGGGTGTATTCACCTGATTACAGCAGCTTATAAGGCCTAGATACAGTATGTTTAAATATTATGTATGTTATTTATTTTTATAATTTTAAAGTAATATCTCACTTTCTGTAATTTTGTTGTAATGAAGTTTTATAGTATCTTTCAGAAAGCTCAATAAAAGAAACTCAATTGCCAGCAGACGATAAGTTACCGCCCGATTGATACCGCTTCATTAGAGTTACATTACTCCATCAATTAATTAAATGCGATAATAATTGTGTTGTTGTTTGTGTTGTTCTTTCCTAAAATACCGCAATAGAGCATTGTATCTGCTGAAGAAGAGGCTAACAAACAAAAAATGGGCAGACAACATCACTGAATGGACTGGAAAATCCTTCTCAGAGTCACAGATGATGGCACGTAACCGGGATTTATGGAGGGAGCTGGTGAGACGTTCAAGTGCGAAGCGATCCTACGACCACACCAGGTCAGGGATTAGTAAGCCGTACTAATATTTATCCAGACTAATAATCTATTACTTATAATGGCACTTATACTAGTAAATAAATAGTTCAATATGTGGCAGAAGCCAAGCTAAAGGAGGCATACGTCGAAAAATTGAAAATTTACATTTTTTATGAATTATGAAACTACACACTATTATCTTTGACATGCAAAAAAAAAATAATCAGTTTCATACGGTGTTTCCTTGCAAAGTTATGAACAACCTTTGCACAACATTTGAACATCCAAGTTTTGATAAAACTGCATTTGAAAATTGCCTATCAGTATACTGTGACTTGAAGCGAGGTCATTTTAAATTGTATTTTTGAACATTTCTTGATCATTATCTGGAATTTTTAAATGTAGTATGAAAGTTCAATGTTGAAACTGTATGTTTTTTAGATAAACAGAATATTGAAAAGTTTGCCGTCTTATTTGTTTCTGCCTATTTTGGAAAATTAGCTTTACGACTTATGCCTCGTTTGACATGGGTCTGCCATAAATTATTAACAATTTTTACCCATTCAGTAAATGGTACATCATTGTCTTCATTTGTCATTTTTTATTGGACATATATACCGCTAATTTTATTAAAATTACAATATTGGTGTAATGTTTCGAAGAGCCTAATTGGTCAATACACGTAAAACTACAACGCTACCATAACGCAATTCACTGCAATCGCCCTTTTTCTTCAGTTGTTGTGTTCGTGAGGACGTGATCCGCGCGGATGCTTATGATACGCTCTAGTAGTTCTGCGCTTTACAATAAATATAGAGGGCTAGGTCTTGCTTCCACAGATCCGAATTTGTCAAAATTCCAATTTTCTCCTTTGCTGGGAACGTTTCCTGGAGTAGATGTCAACTGTCACACTCTAGGTAGGCCTAAGCCTGTCATAACTGAATTGTTTATCGGCCAAATTAGGATAGTATGTTTCTAGCTAGGTCTAATAAAGGCATTCTTTCAATGAATGATTTTTTTTATAATCATGTTGGGGACACCGGCAAAATATTGTATCTGATGTGACAAAATGTGGTACTTACGCGTCTTCGTCTACAACATTTGGCCATGGCTCCTATAGTATTTTTGCTATCCGCTGAAAGGCATACACTTATTATATCCGGTAATATAACTGGAACTAATTACCTATGATCTAGCGGTCAAACACTTTCTAATAAATCAAAGTTTAATGTAACAAAAATTTAGTTACATTAACCGCATGCTATCCATTTCAGCTGTTTATGATACTAGTTTCTTGATTATTAAAATGCATTACTGACATTAATTACTCTGAAGCATTATTGTTGTAATCAATAGAATGAAATGCAATTCGAAGAAACTTTAGACAAACAAATATTGTACAGGTGATTTCCACCCACAACACATGACTAATGTTAATCTCTAATGAATTAAATTTTGACTCCTGGTCGAAATTAATAGCTAGATCGTGTTCAAGATCAGGCCTAAAGTACTGTATTTGCCCTCCCCTGCTTTAAATGTATGGTAGGGGTGGGTGGAAAGTTCTTTTGTAAATTTGTAATTAACAATGAATAACAGTTATCGTACTCATAAGCAAAATGATGGGGTATCAACAATATACTTTACTACGTAACCTACCCAGCAGGCTTTAAACCTTAAAGTTAAAATTAACGGGTTTTTTTTTAGAAAGAGCTTTTAAAAAATATCTGTCAGTCTGTCTATTGGTCGGTCTAGTCACGCACGCTTGTGGCTGTTTGGGCTTTTCTTCTTTCCATATAAAAAAATTATAACAACCGGCATTGTATAGGTGTCACTTTAATAATCTACGAGATGAAACAATTAATTAATTTTCAACTGGTAATTCACTAACATTAAAATTGAAATAAAATATCATTATAAATACACTTGTAAACGCTTGCTTTTCTGTTAAAACTGTATAAAATAAAGTATTTAAAAATCTAAAATTATGCTACACAAATTGGCGACTTTTACGCCTCAGGCTCACGCTCTGAGGCGTAGTCGCAGAAATGTGAAATTTGCATAGTAGTAATAGTATAAAATCAAGCACGATGGAGAATCGCTTCATTTGATCGTTAATCTAGCTTGAATAGTTTTGTATCAGTAGCCGCACTATATATATATATATATACTAATGTTTAATCGACTTGTATATTTAGGCGGTTGGGCAGTTGGAGAACAGAGATACTAGCCCGGTTTTGTTGGATAAATAAAAAGGATGGCGTGCAGTTGGTGACACTGACCAACAACTGCAGCTAGTCTAGGACTATAGATTACTTTAAATGTAACTGTATTTTACACTTCTAATAATAATATTTGAACGCATGTACAAAGTAATTAAGGATTAACTTTCTTTTATTTATACTGTTCACAGCTTTTTTTTATGTCTTATTGTCGGGTCGATTAAAAGGAGAAATACTTTCGAGTGAGGTTTTGAACATGCGTGACGGACGGATCAGACAGGAACAATAGTATCCCTATATTAGGGTTCATCTGTGAAAAAATTAAATGAAAAGGTTCTTCAACTGACATCAGACATAACCATATCATGTGACAGAGACGTATTTCTGGCAAATGAAAAGAACAAAAAAGC
This sequence comes from Nesometra sesokonis, assembly GCA_025631205.1. Lineage (NCBI taxonomy): Eukaryota > Metazoa > Echinodermata > Crinoidea > Comatulida > Antedonidae > Nesometra > Nesometra sesokonis. The sequence continues at coordinate 12,831 of JAOTQE010062179.1, read as the reverse complement.
TCTAATCCAGATGGTATGTTCAGAGATGGCATGCTACCATTTCACTGTACATCAAGCAACAGATGATGGTGAAACCCAAATTTTACAATTGGTTTTGTTAAAAGTGTAGATACTCCTGTTGTTGTTGTCACCTAATATGCTAAAATTGTTGGAATTTTCAGTCTACCATCTACAAGCCAACTGTACAAATCTGTACCTACAGTCAGAAATGGATGTGGTCTACAACATCGCAACAATTATCATAGAGAAAAGTTGTTTTCAACTATTTCTTATTTGGAAATGGCACTGGCTCTTGCGTCCATGTGCACACAAAGAAAGTTGCAATCTACAAATGCAAATATCCCAGGAATGTCCAGAACACGTTCTCAAATAATGCTTCACTGTTCTCTGGTGATATCACTCCCTAACACCTTTACAAAGGAATTTGTTGTAACTGTCAGGAATAAAGAGGCGATGTCAAACCATGAAATGCTGATATATTAAATCTGGCATATCCTTTGTTAGCTCTATGCAGAGTGTGTTGTGGAGAGAAAATTGATGAAGAAGAAACCAACTAATTATTTATGGTAACTATAAATGTTCATATGTTTTTCTTCCGATACAGTTCTGTGTCCCTTCCAGTACATTAGATAATTACAATTTATGTACTTGCATGTATATTGTTGCTATGATACCATTCATAGTGTCTTTTAAGATGAAGTCCATGACCTTCGACGCACACTCTGCACAGCAGTTATGCAACCCTTATGCCTAAACAGTAACATACATAAGTAAATTAGTTAAAAAAATAGGATTTTCTTCATTTAAGTTCAAGTTTACCGTATATTGCCTAAGATGTGACTAATATGCGAATACACAAATAACATTTCTGCTATGACCCTTGACCTCAAACTTCAAAGCTATAAATTAATTGCAGGCATCAAAATGTATTTTATTTCTTTTTACAGTACAATTCTCTACATTTTTACACCAATATCATCCACATACCATATCGGATTCCTGAGATACAATTATATTGTGCGAATACAAAGATAAAATTCCTATTTTGACCTTTGACCTCAAATTTCGAGGTCATAAGTTAATTGCTGGCCTCAAAATGTATTTTTTTTCAGTATAATTCTCTAAATTTTGACACCAATATCAAGATACAAGATACAATTATATCGTTATTTTAGCAAAGGTCAATGACCTTTGATCTTGTAAAAGGCACTTTCTCAACTTGCTATCTCATTTACCATTTTGAAGTAAATATTAACACCTACATTTATTCACAAGAGTTGATTAACCCTACTATAGAATTTTCTCACAGATCTACCCAAAATTAATGAAAAATTGTTATTTTGACCTTTGACCTCAAATTTGAAGGTCACATGTCAATATCGTGCATCAAAATGTATTTCAATCTTCATTTTAGTTCAATTCTCTGTATTTTGACACCAATAGCAACCATGTAACATATCAGATTCCTGAGATACAGTTATTGGTCATTTTAGCAAAGGCCAATGACATTTGACCTTGTAAAAAAGCACTTTCCCCACCCTGTACACCACATAACTTTTTTTGGTAAATTTTGACACCCATACGTACTCAAATCAGTTGAAAAACCTTTTCATAGATTTTTTTTTCACAGATTGGCTAAAAATATAGCTAATTTAAGGTTACTACAATAGACTGACAGGAATAAAATGAAAGGAAAATAAAGTGACGTCAACAACAATGTGACAACCAATATACCGAAATTGTTTTTTTATCGCGGATAAATGCATGTATCTTAAAATAGGAAGTTCCGTACTGTTACACTTGTTTATATAAGCGGCATGCGGAAGGCAAATAAAACAAATCATGTTTGACTATCGATATTACTTAATTATTAATTTATATGGTCATAACTTTCATTACCTTGATTTTAAGGCACTTGTTTTTTGGTCAAAATATCAATATCGTTAGTTTTACACATAATGTTAGTTAGTGATCGTGAGATATACGTCTTGTATATGAAGTGGCTATCTTGGGATATTACGTCATAAATTATATGGGATATATTCGACCGACAGATGAGCCTAACGAACCTGATGTTCGTATATTTATTGCGAGGTAACCGTTACTGAACTCGCATTTAATGTGTTTGCAACGCGTACGATAGATGGGATTAGTTACGTCAAGAAAAGTAGGGCGGAACAAAAGGAAAAGAATTGAACCACAAATTCACATCCTGGTGGTGGTCGTTCGGTCGTAATAATAATAATAATAATAATAATGAAAATAACGATGACGATGACGACGATATCGTTAACGATAATAATGATAATGATAACATTAACAATAATAATAATAATAATAAACAACAGTGGTAGTGGTAGTTGTTGCTATTTTTATTGTTATTTTCATTGTTATTGTTGTTGTTATTGTTATTTTCATTGTTAATGTTGTTATTGTTATTTTCATTGTTATTGTTGTTATTGTTGTTATTGTTATTTTAATTGTTATAGTTGTTATTTTATTTTCATTGTTATTGCTATTGTTATTTTCATTGTTATTGTTATTTTCACTGTTATTGTTGTTGCTATTGTTTTTTTATTGTTATTGTTGTTATTGCTTTTTCATTGTTGTAATTGTTGTTATTGTTATTTTCATTGTTAATGTTGTTATTGTTGTTGCTATTGTTTTTTTATTGTTATTGTTGTTGTTATTTTCATTGTTATTGTTGTTGCTATTGTCTTTTATTGTTATTGTTGTTGTTATTTTCATTGTTATTGTTGTTATTGTTATTTTCATTGTTATTTTTTTTGTTATTTTTATTGTTATTGTTATTGCTATTGTTATTTAAGCTATAGATGTTCTCGATTCGTACAATATTTTGCCACAGGTCGTATTTGTTGGTATCCCCTCAAAAGCATACAAATTATATAAGCCTACATCTTAATTTAAATATTGAACTCTTAAATGTTAAAAGATGTATTACTTATTCAATTAGTTAGTCAAAAGAATTAATAATTATCCACATCGGAGAAAAAAAATATAGATCTATTACAAACACTATAGATCTCTTATAAATGCGTACTAACAATGAACGCTGAAAGACGTGGAGAAGGATGATGTTTATGCAACCTTCGCTAAAGTGGAGCAATGTGTCACCCTTGTTGAGAACTCAATTTAATCGAAGACATGAAAGAAATCGCCAATTTGAAATAATGTATACAAATTAGAAAAAAATTATTAACATCAAAATATGGTTTGTTCTTTGAGTGCTGAAAGTGGGGCATTGCCTGACCGTTCAAGGAGAGATTTCTATCTAAGTACGTCTACTACGTTTACATCAATAACGGAAATTTACAGTAAACACAACATGAACTTTTCTAGCCATTTACATGTTTTTTTAGTATTCAAGCGAAATATTCAGTTATTCTTCTGACTACAACAATAACAATCATCATTATTACCAGAACATAGTATCTGGACATACGATGATACATTCTGGATAAAATTCTGGATGGCTTATCGACAGCGCCCCCTGTATAAATTGTACGTGAGTGCGTATGTGAAATTAATGGAAAGAGATGCGTTATACAGTTATATTACAAAATTTCATACAGTAGTAATATTACAGTATAATTGAAATATGCATGTTGTCAATTTAAGATCAAAACCAAGTTTCTACTGTCAGTTGTTACCGTGATATAAGGGCTAAAAATCCAGAGGTGAGACTTTGCCGTCATATCAAGGAGGTGCATGAAGCTATATTTTGTCTAATTTTTTTCAAAAGGTATAGTTACGGATCTCATACTGAAGTAAACAATAAAATTAAATTAATTTTAAATTTAATAAAATAAACTGGACTTACTGTTTTGGTTTTATTGGAGGCAAAAGTATTGTGTCGTATCCAAAATACATCGTCAGGCCGACTGATGGTCTGGCGGCAAAAGATCATTGACCTGTGATTGCTGGGTGGTGATGTCACAGAAAAAACAACTATTGTGGATCTTCCGAATCACAGATTTGTATGTCCCGCCAGGTTGCGGAGTCCTCCTCCCTTGTTCAGTAATGGCCGCTCTCTGTGTACGTAAACTGCTTCCTTCATCCCACGCTCGAACCATTTGTGTTCGCGATCCAGGACTACCACCATTTTGAAAGAAAAAGAAAACACTTTTGAACTGGTCAAAACGGCATAATTGAATAATAATTAACGATGTTCAACCCAAACAATCTATTTCCGCTATCGCATTTCATAACGTTACAAAACCTTCCTAGTGTAACGACTACATCAGAAAATGTTTGCGAGATGTTTATTATATAAAAATGCGAAAATAATAGGACGCGAAAACAAAGCGTTTAACGTTCATCATGACGGGTTAATTACGATTGATTTATGTTACCACCGTTTTAAATAATAACTGTTGGACCCCGATGGATGTAGATTTTTAATATACTACGTGCCAGGGTTTTATACTAATTTAAATGGATTTAATATCATAAATCTTTTTTTTAAGTCATTTGTAATAAAATGTATATTTAACCCATTTGAGTACACTAGCATTATCGTGTGTAGTTAATCAGTGCATATCACAAAAGCCCGTATAATCTACTAAAAGCTCGCCTAAAGGGTACGCGGTAGTCAACCCAATATATATTTTTATTCAATTCCATGTCACTGCCCTGTCGTTTCTTTTCAGAAATCTATATTTATTTTTATGAAGATTATTACCCTCTGCTCGGAACTTTAGAAGTAGCCTTTTGATTAAGTAAAGCCGGGCACTCATTGCGTCTATGACGGTCGTACGACTAAACCGTCACTCCCTGTATGTGTGGTTTTCAAACGCGATGACAGTCTTCTACTCTTCGGCCGACGGTTTTTAGTGATTCAAAAAAGAAATCACAAAAAACCCCTCGGCCTACGAGTAGAAAACTGTCATCGCGTCTCGAAACCACACAACCGGGAGGGAGCGACGGTTTAGTCGTACGACCGTCATAGACGCAGTGAGTGCCCGACTTAAGTAACCCTTATTTATTGCAATGGATTGAAAAGTGAGGGGCTCGAATGTTATTCTAAAATTCATAATTTATAGGCCCGAAAGAAAATTAAGCCCCTGATTAATTCTATTATTGTTTGATGCTGTGCCGACTCGGCTATTTATTGGTAGTTAAGATAATTAAGTTTCAGAAGAAAATAAAAAAATGCAAACTCACTTCCAAGCAAATATACTAGAGTGAGGGTGCTCGACAGTTTTAAAAACAATTTTATAGACTGAAACCCTCCGTCTCTTACAGATTGTAAGTTACCGACAAGACGGTGTACCAGAAAACTAAGTAATAAAAGCAAATAAATATTTAAAACAAATTTTCAGAGCTAATGAATTAAAGGGTTAGAGCGCTCGGTAGGACACATCCGATTAAGTAATGCATTTTTTTCGTGGGTGAACCAGTCCTATTGAGTTACAAGAACTTGTTGAAGTCTGACCTTTGACCTTTTCGAAATGAACCTTTCTAAAATGATAGTTTTCGTACTTTTTACGTCTTTAAGCAGTTGCTTGCAAAATTTAAAAGTAAATGTATACTGACAAGATTTTCATAGTCCAAGTGTCAGAATAATCGTTTAAATGCCCCAGACTTTCCTTCAGTTGCATTAGCAGTTATGTACTGTAGACCTGCCTTATAGTGTTTTGTGCAATATACCGATTTAAGCACAAGAGAAACATTCACAAGTATGTTCGCAATGTGCCTAGTCCAGAAGGTCAGAACAGTGGTCGGAACATGTTTGAATTTAATCCCATGCTTTTTACAAGCTACGTAGGCGCAACTGTAGGGCCTAATGTTAATGAATATCAAGGCGACTCCAAAACGGAATTTAATTTCTATGTGAGTACCTTTCACTAACCTAAGTTTTAGCAAAAAAGATATTTGACACTAAATTATTTCAATCTTTACAAATGTGTATAAGCGACCGACAAGGTTTTCACAGTTAGCGGCCCAAATGTTATTTCCGTTTGAAACATGAAATTCCGGATTTGTTGACATTTGCACGTCTATCTTGCAGTACCTTAATTACGAGTTTGTAAAAAGATGTGGCGGCTACGTATAGAAATAATTCGAGACTCTCTTATCATAATTCGATATAGTGTCCTTGTAAAACAAATGTTTTTGCCGACGGACACCTTATTCTTTCAATGTAATGTTCTTGTTTAATTTGTATTTCAAATATTATCTTAAAACCCCGGATTTTTTTTAAACTAACAGATTCAATTTTTGAATAAACTAAATTGAATGGAGGCTATCTATCAACCCGAGGAACGCACGCTCGCCTCTGACGTCAGAACCATCAATCGCGAATAAAATACAAAATGTTATCGTCAATATTGATGCCATGGGAACGAGTTCTATAATGAAACACAGCCAATAAAGACAAATGTGAAAACTTGATAGGTCTATTAAAAAAATAATAGAGAATTTTATTTCAGTTGAATAATGATAAAATATTATTACAGTATTATGTTAACAAACTTATATTTCTAATAGATGTTGCTTTTGTTATTGCACATTAAAAAAATACTTTAATTCACATCCAATATCGGAGAGCCCAATACTTACAGAACTGAACACATTAACGATATATACAAACATAAATATAGACAATCGGCGGCATAAACATTACATAAAACATTTTTAGCCATTTCTTAAACATTGAAATATATTTTTTAAGTGAGTGAGTTGATGAAGTTTTATAGGTAACTACAAATAAATTCGTTTTAAAGAATATTGGATCAGGTAAATATAATTTCAAATACATTGACAGAGGCCTGACGAGAACATCTAATTTAACAGAGAAATCAATAATGAGAGACGATTTGAACTATTACTATTCCAGTTCGATAATTGTTAGCTTTTTTCTACTCGAGAATAAAATTAAATAGGTATACAGGTAACTAAATTCTTATTATTTTTTAAATGATCAACAGGTTAATTTCCAAAGAAATTTAATTTTGGTGGATTTTGAAAGGAATGGCGCTTTAAGTTTGAGAAATTTTTATAACTAACATTACAAAATAAAAGAATAATGCCCATCTTCTCTCTTTGACTTTTACATAAACCATGATACAGTTGAACCTCTTTATACACTGAAGTCCCGCTGAAGATGTTTAAATATCTTTTTGGATTCTTCAGTTAAAGGCTACAGCATTCTTTAGTAAAAATATTACAGTAATGGGTAGATAATTAGTAGCTATAACATAAAAGTAGTAGAGGCAGTATTAACACAGCAGTAGAACACCGATCCTTCAATATCGATTGGTTGCAGTCCGGTTTGCAAATTTCCGTTTCCCTCCCCCATCTAAAGATGATAGCTGCTCAGAAGATATCCGAACTCGGACCGCAACAGCCTCAGCAGCAGCGAAATATGGAAGAGCGAGATTAGATTCCAGGTTTTTAATACAAGCTCTACGGGTCCATGGTTTCTGTTTTGCTGTACGGTTGTGAGACTTGGTGAAGACTACTCCGCATTTCATACACATAACATAAGACCAAGACGTGCTAAACCTCATCGAGTATTATGTAGGTCCTCATGAACCTCTGCTCACAACAGTACGGTGGCGGAAATGAATTAGTTTTGACATCAGCAGGCATAACGACCTATCAAAAACAATTCTGCAAGGCACTGTGGAAGGACGTAGACGAGGTAGACAGTCCATGAGCTGGCTTGATAGGCCTACATCAAACAATGGACACTAACTCTCTTTTCATGAAATCCTCACTACAGCAGCTAACCAATGAGCTAACATACCAGTATGGCGGAAACTGTATCTTCGGCCCCCTTGTCCCCCAATGACTAACATACTGAGATGAGATGAGATGATAATGAGTAGCAGTAGCAGCAACCATATTAGTAGCAGTAGTAGTAGTAGTAGTAGTAGTAGTAGTGGTGGTGATGGTGGTAGCAATATCAGCAACCGTAGCAGTAGCATTAGAAACAGCAGAAACAAAAGTAGTATTAGAGGTAGCAGTAGCATGTAGCAGCATTAGCAAAAGCAGTAGTATGCGAGTACAATGCTACAGGAGCAGAATGTGAGAAATGTACGAGCGATACAGCAACTACAATGGAGTAGTAGCAGCAGTGTAGTAGTAGGCCTAGTAGTAGTAGTGGGAGTAGTGGGAGTAGTAGCAGTAGCGAATGATGCAATTACGACTATAACGCCATTAATATATAATATTTCAACAATGGTTTACATTGCTAACAATTGTTTTTTATCGATACGTTATCCCATATTAATTCTTAGACAATTGACGTGAAAATATTGCATCACCAATTTTATTAGCCACAACGAGAAACAAATAAAGTCATAAATTCCATTATATGTAGAACATTGTGGAATTTAGAATTGAACCTACATTGAGTAGGCATATAATCCCTATTTTTCTATATATTTAAGGTATATACCTAAAGTTATGTAATTAAAGCTTTCGATTTTCCGTATATTTTTCTGAAAAGGTCAACATTTGGAAACATTTATAGGTTTATTTGTGAGAATAGAATTTACGACCTTGTCTGAAGGCAAGTTTTGTATCCCATTTATCAGATATGAAGTCTGCTTAAAGATGAATTTCCACTTTTAAGCTAACAAAAATGATTTTAAATATAACTTCAAGAAATATAGCATATCTGACAAACACGATAGTATAAATTATAATATTTAATCATAGTTGTCCCAAATTGTCATCGTTATCTAAAAAGTAATAAAAAGTCATTGATAGTTCAAGTTCTTGTTCATTTTATTTACACAATATATTTTACAATTACAGTAATCGGGTGAAAGTGAAACAAATTTATAAATGCAATTGTGGAGAAACCAAATAAGAAAAATAGTATAGTAGTAGTAGCAGTAGTGGGAGTAGTAGTAGCAATATCAACAGCAGGAGCATTAGCATTAGAAACAGCAGCAACAAAAGTAGTATTAGAGGTAGCAGTAGCATGTAGCAGCATTAGCAAAAGCAGAAGTATGCGAGTACTATGCTACAGAAGCAGAATGTGAGAAATGTACGAGCGGTACAGCAACTGCAATGGGAGTAGTAGCAGCAGTGTAGTAGTAGGCCTAGTAGTAGTAGTGGTGGTAGTAGTAGTAATAGTAGAAAAATGTATAAATGTAATTGTGCCTGGAGAAACCAAATAAGCAAAATAGGATGCTTTAAGTCAGATCTCTAGACTTTTGGCGGAAACAAGTAATTAATGTGTTTTTAGGTATTCTTCTCTTTTCGAGTTCTTAATGGTGAAGTACGTTTTAATTATAATGTAAAATACAGTCAGTGCGTGCAATTAGTGAGCACAAGTTTGGAAGCGAAAAAACCCTTTAAAACAGTGTGGAAAATGTAAACAGACGGTCTTTTTTAACTTTGCTGGGTATTGATTTTTATTAATCAGACTGATCTCTAGGCAGTTTCTGTTTAATAAAGGGCCATGTGACTTAGAAGAGGCCAGTATGTTCAATGACCTATCGAATTTTGCCCGAAGAAGCTGTTTGTTGAAAGAACAGGTAACAAAAATAATTCTAAGGTAATTTTACCCTTAAACTGTTTTGGTTCAATGAAAATAAAATTGTCTATATTATAATGAATCAACAAACAGATGACAAATTTTTGTATATTTTTGTATACTTGGAGTCCTCTAGGCATAAGGAATGGGTGGTGGTAAATGAGCTAGGAATTAGATGATGGGCGCACTTAGGGGGACCATGACTCGATTTTACGAGACTCTGGATTTTGCATTCCACTTCTTGCCTCTTTCAGTATGTAAGGTCGAAGTTATTAGGACACGGTGATGGTGGTCTGCTGAAAATGATAAGGTGTGGGGCATTCAATATTTTTTGTGGGAAAGCATGGAAAGTGTAAAAACGGTACAGCACGAGAAAGGGCTTATAACTAAAGCGAGGGATGTCATTCAATCATCATCATCATCATCATCATCATCATCATCACCAGCCTGTTTCATCCCACTGCTGGGTAAAGGCCTCTCCCAATTCTTGCCATTCAGTTCTGTTAATAGTTTTGCCTGTACAAGCAGGTGTCCCCAATTGTCTTGTGATTTCATCTCTCCTTCTTGACCTTGGCCTTCCTCTTTTTCTTTTACCATACAGTGGTTGCCATTCTGTGGTTAGTCTGCTCCATCATTGATCTCTCCTTTTTGCTAGATATCCAGCCCATTTCCATTTAATTGTCTTTGCTGCGACAATTATATATTTTACTTTAGTTTGTTCTATAATCCATTTGGTTGTTTTTCTGTCCTTTTTGGTGTAACCTAACATCATTCTTTCCATGCTTCTCTGTGTAGTTTGAAGGTTTCGTTCCATTGTTAAAGTGAATGTCCAGGTTTCACTACCATATGTCATTGCTGGTAGTATACATTGATTAAATAATTTCTTTTTCAGGCATAATGGAATGTTTTTATTTGTCATATTTTTTTGTGTTTGCTGAAAGATGCCCATCCGGCTTGAGCTCTTCTTTTAATTTCTTGTATTTGATTTCTATCTGGCCATATTTCCTGTTCAAGGTATATGTACTTGTTTACTTTCTCTATAATTTCATTATAGACTTTTATTCCTTTCTGTAATGCGAAGTTATTGAACATTATCTTGGTTTTTGACATGTTCATTTTGAAACCTGATTTCTACTTTCCCTGTTGAGGAGGTCACCAAGCATTTGCTGCTCTTCCGATGATCCACCTGATATAATCACGATGTCATCTGCAAATCTTAAATGTGTTAGCTTTTTGCCATTTATGTTGATTCCTTTGTCATTCCAATTAATTTTCTTAAAGATTTCTTCAAGACCTGCGATGGATAATTTTGGAGAAATGGTGTCACCCTGACGAACTGTTTATAGGTTCACTGTCTTTGTGCAATTGAATTATCGCTGATGCATCTGTGTGAATTTCTTTAATAACTTTAATATATTGCGAATCTATATTTTGGTTTTGTAATGCTTTGGTGACTACATTTGTTTCTATCGAGTCAAAGGCTTTCTCATTGTCTACAAAAGCTAGACATAATGAGAGTTGATACTCTCTACATTTCTCGATGACTTGATTCATAGCTTGTAAGTGGTCGATTGTTGAGAAATTTCTTCTGAATCCAGCTTGTTCTGTTGGTTGGCTTTCATCAAGTTTTTTCTCTAGTCTATTTGTAATTATCTTTGTGAAAAATTTGTATGGGTGTGAGAGTAAACTAATTGGTCGATAGTTCTTTAAAATCTTTGGTGTCGCCTTTCTTGTGCAGAATTAATACCTTGGCACTTTTTCAGCTTGATGGTACCGTATTTGTTCTTATGCATTTTGTAAAAAGATTAGCTAAAATTCTACGTGTTATATTTCCATACAATATATAACTGTAAATTTAATTAGAAGAAAAAAAGTTTAAATCCAAATTGGGATATTTGGATATTTTTAAATGATTCATATATTTATTGTTTCGTATTGCAGTAGTCTTTTGTTTGTATTCTTTGAAATTTGTTATGTTCTCTATTTTTTTCTGAATTATGTTATTGTGCATTTACATATACAAATAAATTCAATTTCCTTCGGTGGATGGGTGGGGGGGGGGGTGGGGCGTCATTACAGCAGTTTAAATTTAAACTAACGTTTTTATAGCACATGCCCATGAGCAAAAATTCACAATTCGCACAAATAGTAGAGTGACGCTGTAGATGGTGGTTAATAAGTTTACCTTTCAACTCTGAGGTTCTGGGTTCGAGCCTGGCTATACTGCACTAGATTCATATGATCTAACATCGCCACTTTTTAATCCTCATAATGAAACTTGGCTTAGAAAAAATGACGTGATTCGAGTCCGTACCTCGAATTCAACAACATTAACAATCCAGATAACATTCGGATAATTAAATAATTGTATATAATTATGTCCAACATGCCGTGTCATACCAGGGAACAGTAATAACTGTTCCCTGGTCATACCGACTCTCCAATCAATTTCCTCATCAAGGTTTACGCAAATAGTTCTTTGGTGGATTTGAAACATTATTTATTACCCAGTGACACGAAACTTTAAACCTAAACTTACAGATGTTTATTATAAAAACATCTTGATTTATTGTAATAACAATCTGTAGTCTATTCAACATTTATGTAGTTGTAACATCGATTTCTACCCATTATTCTCTTGCTAAAAACACTCATTGATGTATGACATCATCTTAATTAATTTTCCTTCAATGAATTTAAATTAGCAAACGATGTAACTTGATAATAGTAACTATAAGTCTTCTTAATTGTTATTCACTTTTTAAGGTATAAGGGAAACAGTGTTTAACAAATTATTTCGCCGTTAGCATTTTGTGTTGTATTCTAACAAATAATCTATTCAAAAACATCACAATGGAGCCAAATCCATTAAGATTACCGTTTTATGCCACATGGTAGTTTGGTGATTTATCTTTAATATTAATTATAATGTCATCAATCATATTATATAATCGAATACAGGAAACGATGTCTTCTTAAAATGTGGCCTTGATCATTGTTTTGATATAAATGTGTTTTTGTTTTGTTTGCCTCTGATGTTGACGTGACATATGATTTATAGTATGATTCTGCTGTAATATACATTGTCAAACTAATGAAAATAATGAAAACAACATCATCAAGATTAATCTAGAAAAAAATGTTTTAATGGTTTTATTAAAGATGTATTGTCACTTGAAAAATGACAAAACTTAGATTTTGAAAATAACTTGCTTATCTTGAAGAAATACATTAGTAAGTTATGATGATGACACTAGAAATTAGGTTATTTTAAAATTATTTACCCCAATATTGCAACGTTATATGCTAAAAATGAG
>JAOTQE010062168.1:0-17532 GCA_025631205.1 Nesometra sesokonis | reverse complement strand
ACTTACATCATTATACAACATGAATGCCTTCTTGGTATAACCAGCTCGTCCACAACCGCCAATGAGCAAGTCATAGTGTGTAATCATCTGTCTACTGATGCACGAGGACAGTAAACCCAATAAATAAACAGCGCCCTCAATATACTTACATCATTATACAACATGAATGCCTTCTTGGTATAACCAGCTCGTCCACAACCGCCAATGAGCAAGTCATAGTTGTATTCTATTGGTTGAACAAAATCTTCTTTCAACATGCATATTTCAAGAACACTTAAAGCCTCCTTAAGCTAAAAGAAATATTCATAACAATAATGAAAACAGTACTTTCAAACTAGAAATAATAAAGAGGTGCTTCCATTGAAACGATATATGGTCATGCAACAAGACGAGAAGCAATACGACTTTTTCCAAGTTGGAAATATTTAAACTTTTGTCACTCTGTCAACATGGCTTTGTTCTCCTCACTCCCAAAGGTGTCACAAAAAAGGTATTTGAGGCAAGGCATGGCAAAACCACCAAGTTGTCGCACAGGAAGTTATTGAGAAATAAGCAAATAAACAACAGGAAATATAAACAAATACAAAGGAAATTTTTGTCTATTTTGTTCCGTAACTTTGGTTATCGATGTCCAATTTCGATAACTGACCCCTCATTTTAAAGCTTACAGCAAGTGTAATATGGTTTCAGTATTAACTATATTTTGCAATTTTGCGACTAACTTGGTTGATTTGCCATGCCTTGCCCCTTTTTTGGTTCTATTAAAAAAAGTGAATTATTGCTTTGAAACACTTAGTAGAATAAGAGCATTTAACAGTTATAGTATATACATGTATGTTTAAAAATGTGTCATTATAGTGCACACTGTTGGAGCAATGTGAGGGATCTAGTCATGTTGCATCGTATATCGCTATCGCCTGTCGCAGGCCTTTATAAAGAAAATATTGAATAAATATTGATGAAATAAAAAAAAAATTGTAAAAAAATATGTGACACTTTATCATGATGGATGCAAGTGAGTTAGTGTTATTTATTTTCTAAAAACAAATTCACATTACTTGTGTTTCAAGTATAAATTTACAAACAACCAAAGAATTTGTTCATAAAGATTGTCATTCATCCAGGTAGAAAACAAAAATAAAGTACTGTATACAATAAAACTAATCAACTGGACTTACCGTTTTTAATGGAGGCAACAGTATTGTGTCTTATCCAAGACACATTGTCAAGCCGACTGATGGGTCTGGCGGCAAAAGGTCATTAACCTGTGACTGCTTAGTGGTGACGTCACAGGAAGTAGACAACCTCTTGGGAATCTTCCGGATCACAGACATGACGTCACCACCAAGCAGTCACAAATCAATGACCTTTTGTCACCAGACCATCACTCGGCCTGACAATGTGTCTTGGAAAAGACACTTTTGCCTCCATTAAAAAACAGTAAGTCCAGTTGATTAGTTTTATTGTATACTGCATTAACCAATAACTCCGAATTTACAGCAGGTCACAGGTGAAGACTGAATTGAATAAGTTTGAACTGACCATCATGGGGTGATTTCAGAGGTACAAAGGTTAAAAAACACCATATAATGGTGACATAAATTATACTACACTGGAAAATTTACTGCAAACATATTTTTCCCAAATTTTTTGGGTTTAAGATGAACAACAAATATTAAGACTCATTTGAAAATGTTATTAATTTGATTATTTTTAAATTTGGCAAGAGATAAAATCTAATTGATTTTTTGAGTTGACAGCTGAAAATTTCGGAGGTAAATACTTTGTATTGAGATCAAAAGTTTAACATTAAATCATAAGTCTCTTTTAATTTTTGTTATCTCTAACCTTTCCTTCCTTTATTAGTTTTTTCATCTGGTTTGCGTACCATATCGGTGTGTTCTTGCGTCCCCTATGAACTCGTTCCACATCACTAGCTTCTTTTTTGTCCTCTTTTGTTACTTCATAGACTTCTTCAAATGTTTTGAACTTTAATTAAGCAAAGATCAGAATTTTTGTTAATTATACACATCAATTGTAGACATTTTAACAGTTTCACTGCATGGAATTGTTCCCGCCTCTTTGTAGAACATGATTGAATGGTTAGGTTATTTTGAAATAAAGGTAAAAAAAATACTAAAAGAGATTTTATTTTGAAATTCTTTTCAGTTTTAGAGTTGACCAATGGTGAGAGGCAAACAATTAGTAATTTGCATAATAATGATGTCATATGACACCACGGAAACCATTTTGGATTTTCCTCTAGCAAATCTGTGAAAAAAACTGACATTTTCTCCCAGACATTTTTATTAGATGTAGTTTTTACAACAGGGTCATGATGCAGAGCCATATGATAAATAAAAATATAAAGTTTACATTATTTTCATCATTGTTTAACAAAGCACCACTTAAATCAATGTGTCGGTAAAAATCACTGTATAAATATGGAAGGCGCATACAGTCCAACATTACTTTTAAAATATTGCAAACCTCTGCAGAGATAGAAAAAATAAAGATGGTACGTGTAGCATAGGCAAATTTTATTTTTAAAACAGATTTATCATGGGCCCGCTAATATTTTCAATGACATTTTTTAGCCTCAGTAATACTAGTACTAGTCCCACACTTTGCCCAACCCCCCACCCCGTCGGGGAGAAAATAAAGGTTTTGTCGGGGGCTTTGTAGGCTAGTGTGAAACACCCCGACACCAAAACGGGCTAAAAAAGCAAAAAGCACGCAAAACATGGCAAATAATGTTTGTTTTTTGTTTTTGTTTTTTTTTTGTTTGCTCGCCAGACTGAAAACCGGAGACACGCCCACCTCGAAATTTAACTTGCCCAACTCGTCGGGGGCATTGCCCTGCCGTCTGGGAAATCCTGGCGCCGCCACTGGATCTATATTGCTTTTCCAACATATACAAAACTTTGACAGTGAAATAGTGAAATTTTGTCCAATGGTAGATAGATCCATTGATTTTTTTCAACTGCTACCCAAGAAAAGTAGGTAAAAAAAACATAATCTCACATTTTCAATTTATATTGTCCTTTGTAGTTTCAAGTACAAATTTAAAACAAGACATAATGGAAAATGAAATAAGATTACATAATAAAATTAATTAAAATAGAATTTTCATCTAATGTAATGTAATTAGATATATATAGCGCCTTACACCGTAGTCTCAAGGCGCTGTGGACCAGATGTTAACACATTCCTATGACTTTCTACGCCCCTAAGGGTCATGTCATGTCCGGGCAGCTGCTACTCAGCGCCGATACGTCTGTCCACGACATGGATATGTATGGACCAGTACACCGGGGTAATGCTTTGACTGGAGACATTTTGACCCTATAAATATGGCCAAAATGGTTACAATCAAAGCATTAAATAATTACATGTCCACTATGACCTTCCATAATCTTAACGGTCTCATTAAACAATTTACAGTTATACCTGAATTTTACCTCATAATGCTCTTGATTACTATTCAGTGTACCAAATCTATCTTCCTCCGGTAGTGTCGAAACATCCCAATTACTTTTCACTTTAGTCGTTATTGCCTCGTCAACTCGACCACAGATTGTTCCAAATGTGTCTTGCGTGAACATACGAGTGTAATTCATACATGTGTACTGTGGCGATAATCTCAAGGTACTGCTTCGATATGCATTTGTTGAATGATAAGATAGTTGAAGACTTCTTAATGAAGGCAGAGATATGACAATCTTCTTCCACCGAAAAGACATCTTCTTTTTACTTTTGCATTCAGAAAAAATTTAATAGTGACCTAAAACTGGTATAAAAAGTTTAAACCTTTTGAATTTTGTTTAATTGGAAAAGAAAGTGGTGTAAAAGTTGTGAATGAGTGGATCTAAATGCTGCAAGCAGTTACCCTTAAACTTACTGAAGTGTCACTATTCCCATGCTTGGGGCTGCTGGGGTGAGGGGGGGGGGTATTGATAAAATAATGAATTTATTGTGGACTTTGAAAGAGCAGGGCACATATTTCCGTGGGCAAGACACAGAAAGAGTGAGAACAAACAAGGGGTTGTTTTTGAGTCACAAATTCATTGTACATGACCCTCGCCTGACAATTTTTGAAAATACGCCCCTCTAGATGCTCCTACACAGGAATCATGGAGTATACATTCATGCTGTATTGGGCACCGGAAAGATTCCACTAAGTAGACCTAGTAAGCCTACTAGGCTCAACTAAAAGTCTAGGCCTAGCAGTCGTAGCTAGGTCCGCCTAGGCCTAGTCTAGTAGTAAATCAAATAATTTTTATTTTTTATTTAATATTAGCATTGAAAATGTTAGCGTTTGACCCATATGTTAAAATGATGGATGTATTTTACTTTTGATTCAAAAGAAACAATAACCTCTATGCTAAAATTTATACAGTTCAAGGTAATTCAATATAATAAAAATAGACGATGATTAATAAGATTGAGTACAAGGACGAAATGACTCGCAAATTATTTTTTCCACAAAACTTTGCTCCGGTTCAGGTTTAGTGTTGTCGTCAATAGGTATCCCTAGTGCAGCCTAGCTAAATTGAACTTGTTTAATTTACTTAAATAATACATATGTGTGATAGTCCTGTGATAATAATAATAATTAATCAGCCTAATAAAGATATATGTCGATTGGTATCGTTCATATAAAAAAACATTATTACTAACAAACCTTGGTTTTCCTTTGAAATTCAGCATCATGGAAATAAAGTCACAACATCACATACAAACACCACGTGTTTTTTGTAACGTTGAGGGGGTGTATACGTTTTATTACCCTGTTTTTTTCTGGGGACGTGTGTTCTTAGCGGAACTGTAGCCGCGAATCTTGACGTCACTCTTTATGCCTGGTTGAACACTCACCAGTGGCGTCACTACGATGGGGGAGGGCCTACAGCCCACCAGGGAACCTTTTCCCCTCCCGTCGGGAAGAAACCGGCCAAAAACGGCTACCCTCCCTCTGTCCAGGAAGTGGGTGGGGGTGGTCATTCGATTTTATATTTAGTGTCTTTTGAGGTAATTTTTAGTAGTAGTTCATGAGTTTTGGCCTCGTAATATAATAACTACTTTTTCACAAATAGCGATGCGAAACATGGAACTTCCGCTGTTAATGAGTGCGTAGACCGGAAAATTAATCCCGTTTTCTCTCAGTATATCTTTTTTTAAAATAAATGATTAATAAGAAAGAAATGTATCGAATATTAAACTTATTTTAACTTAGATATACTTTGCAACAAAATTGGTTATTTAGCAATAAAAAGGCATTTTATTATAAGATATAGGCCTATGTATGTCCGAAATTATTATAATTATGTAGAATGGCCAGAGGCCAATAATTATTGATCAAAATGAACTGAAACTGAAATGAAAATAGCATACAACAATTCATGATACACCTAATTTAACAATAAAAGATGATAATAAGCAAGAATTCAACATTATTACTTCTTTGGAAATTTCTCAAATGGTTTATCGATCAAAAACTCAGAACTCTAATAAAAATGTAGGCCTATGTAAAAAAATCAAATGTAAACTAGAGATGTATACTTTTAATAAATATTGTTTACAACAGTGCATAGCACCAAACTTTTTCTATTTTCATGTGGAAACGTTTTCACCAGTTTTTATCATTTGCTATCCGAGCGAACCAAAGTCGTATCACTCTGTGCGTTGGTAGTTCATTTCTATAGCCGATAACAGCGATTTTTTGATTGGATATGTTTTATATTTTCTGCTTTTCCGATAAAACTACCCAACCAATCATACCAAGTTTTATATCAGATTCAAGCACATTCAATTCCCTCCAAGAATCCGTTTTTGCCCAGCACGAACACAGATGGTTTACGAGTGAGGGAGTATTAACCGAGCTTGAAACAGCCAACAATCTAAAAATGTCAATAAATTCCCTATATAAATCGACAGGAGCTGTTACAGATGGAAGTTTCCCGAAAAAACTGTATTGGATTATTTAAATTATTCTTTACAGATAGGTAAAACAATAATGTTTACAACATAATCCGTTTGCGCCGTTACATGAATAACATAAATGTAATATTTTCAATAGGAACCTTGGATAGCAAATAATATAACGTTTCCATATACCTTCTCTTTTTAACCGAAAGATCCTGCGATTTACCTCAATCTGGCGGTACGAATATACAACACCTTAACTCAAAGATGTGATGTTTTCTCTCCTTCACGACTAGGCCTACACAAAATATGAAATAAGCGTCCTCTAACTTTTCCGACCATCACCGAACAAGATCCATTACTTAGATACTTACTTAAATAATTATTCAGACGGGAGGATCTAGAGCTCCGTTTAGTCTGCAGGTTTAATCGAAGCTAAAAATTTTGAGTTTGTACCGCATCTATTGTTTTATCAAAACAACGAAATCCATTATATCATGTGTACCTACAAAATTGACATCATTAAAACCTTTATTGCCTCTCTCCACGCAGGAGTATAAGTGGGTATCCTGGGAGGTACAAATGCCATATGCGCTGATTACGGCTGCAACATTATGGAATGGATTGTATTCCATAGGTGTTTGCTCCAATGACTGGGGGTAATAATTGTGAAGCGCTTAGAGGCCTTGGCATTAAGCGCTATATAAATGTCACATATTATATTATTTGCATTTTCTCTATGGTTTTACAAAGGTTTTAACAGTTATAATTGTAACAGAAAGTATTCACTTTATAAGAAACACATAACACCATTTCGCGATTTCAGTGACTCTTTAATAGGGAGTTTTCGCAATTTTACGAAATACCATGGGAAACGGATACGTTATAAAATTTTGTAACATGTAAGTTGAATACAATTAAACATCTATAATAGTTGTCCAGTATTTTTACTATGCGTAGTTTAAAATATGATATATTTTAAACGCATAATATCAATTTACAAAAACGAAAGTGTGACGCCGGTTCCGGTATCGTTCGTAAACTTGCAAACCCCACTATTGTTCGATTGTCGCGAGAGTAACGAGAATTCAATGGATCGCGAAAATAAAATTTTATACCGGTAACTGATTGCTTATACCTTGTTCCCACTGCCGATCAGGCCAACTCGATCAATACCGATCAAGCTTATTTGGACTGGTCGGGCTTGCTCGGCAATGGTATTCGGGGTCAATCTACCTTGATCGGCTTCGCTCGTGCTTCCTTCACGATCATTTTGGCGATGCCGATCAAGGTAGATTGACCTCGAATACCATTGCCGAGCGAGCCCGATCAGTCAAAATTACCTTGATCGGGATTGATCGAGTTCGTCTGATCGGCAGTGGGAACCCACCATAAAATAAAAGCTCGGTTAACGCTCATATCTCACAGAACAGAGGACAACAGAGTGGTCTTACACTGTGAACTGCATTTTGGTAAGCTATGCGTTTACACAATTTTGTAAAAAATTGAGTTTTATAGAAGAACTTACCTAGGGTTGGAAGAATTAGCTTTGAAAATGTTTGTTGTGTTTTTTTATATGGACGCACCTTCGATATGAAGTGTGCCACTGACAGAGGCGGATGCAGACTTTTGGAAAAGGGGTACGGAAGGGGGAGGGGACGATAGAGAGTTAAAGATCAGGAGGGTCCGGGGCATGCTCCCCGGGAAATTTTGGTTTTTAGATGTCCGGGAATAGCCACAGGGGCGTATTAAAAGATCAATTCTTGTCTTATGATTGCTGAATATTTTCGTTTTATAGTCAATGTTAATAGTCCTAATATTGATATATTTTACTTTTACTTTTTACTTTACCCTTCAATTCGCCCTGACTCCCCTCACAAAAACATCCTTAATTAGTACGGTAACATTTTTAACGAACTAAAGTTACGTATTTAGTCTTATTTAATATTTTGTTTGATCTTGTTTAATAGGTCTATAGATTCTTACGGAGGTGATCGAACTCCAACAATGTTAGGCTTTATATTCAGCCTAATACGTCTCCTTAGTTACACACAATACATTGCTTCAGGTAAGCTACAAAGCAGGGGTGGGTTTAGGTTTTTTTGTGGGTGGGGCGTCCCTAACTTATTGAGTTCTTAACTAATGCGTCACAAACGATAGGTGGCGCACTTTGTTGCAAGTAGTAATTAAAAATGCGGTCAACCGATCGTCGCTAGCCTATGCAAAGAAGCATAGCTGATTATTTTTTTTATCTGTGACTTACAGTGTTGTGTCGTAATATTTTAGATTTAAATTTACATTAGTATGTATGTAATGTAATGATTAATATCTTGTAAGTTTCCACGTTATTAATACATTGTAATGGTAAATTATTACGTTTCAAAATTGCAAAATGCCTATTCTATAACGTACGATTAAAAATCATTCAGGCATGAATGACCGTAAAGGGCGCCACCTATTGTATTTTTCATTGTTGTGACATAACATGTTTTGTTCTCAATAGGCCAAAAATGCTATTTGTGGCCATTTTAGAGAATAAGTTGCATTAGATCACATAGAAACATGCGTATTCTGAGCACTTTTATACACAAAACTGAAGTTTTTTGTGACCTCTGTTTGCCAAGATTTACAATGTACAGTACACAAGCAATGGGTCACTATGCAAAATCAGGTGAACGAGTCAAAGGTCAAAAATACCATTCATACAATTTTTATTTAGAGGAAATGTGTACGTTCTAAACAATTTAAGACCAAAAGGAAGTTGCTACAATGGTTGCTTACAAAGGTACTGTATAGACCCTAAATTAAATGGATCAAAGGTCAATAGTGTCATTTGCGGCCATTTTACAAAATATTGTATGTTTGCATTAGAGCAAATATAAATGAAAGTGAAGTTTATAGTCTTCTCGGATAAGGACTATAAACCGTAGGCTCAGTGTACACAAACAGCACATGTGCACTTAAAAAACCCGGTACCTTTACATTCCTTTGAAAATCTAAAACTATAATAACGGTGTTAAATTTCAAACTAAAATATAAAGAATAAAAAAAAAATTAAAAAAAAACAAAAACCATTAAAATTCCCGATAAAATTTATTCTTAATAGGATAATTACATTTAAGGAGCAATGACTCAATCAGAAAACGTTGTGGATAAAATCCCAACAAAAAAGAAATAAAAATACATCTATAGAGAATCGAATTACCATCTCTGCGTCTTAAGATTCACAATTAGGTTTGGAATTTATTAACGGAATTAGCATTTAACAAGTTATACACTTATGTAATTTTTTGTATTTGATAAAGTTACATATTTTTAGAATATTAGAGAGTTTTTGCAAATTTACAAAATACAGTACGATAACAAAAACGGATAAATCAAACTTACATTTTTAAAAGTTGGTAAATGTGTTTAAAATGTATCAAATTTTCCACTTGCGAATCGTTAATGATGGTCCTAAAACACTGATCAACTGTAACAGATATTCAGATATTCAAGGTGTTCAATTCAAACGTTACAAGAATTTATGACGTATCCGTTTTCGTTTTCGTATTTCGTAAGGTTACGGAACCTCACTATTAATCGGCAATTTTCTTAAAATCAAATTTCTATACATTACAAAATGCCCTTGGATTCCTCGCAATGTCATGTAAAATGTAGGCTAGATTACAACTTATATTGTGCATAATTACATTTCTGGTTCCTATTTAACAAAAAACCGTTTCAGTAGTCTTTCAAGGTTACAGTTATGCGGCTTTCTAGGGGCTCTGGACTAGACATTCCTATTCCTTCGTATTTAATTTATAATTCTCAAATTGAAATAGTTAATCAAGCCACTTTACTTGATGTCACTATTACTTCTGATCTTACATTTAGATCTCATATACGTAATGTTTGTTCAAGAGCCTCTAGAACTCTTGGTTTTGTATCTCGCATTTCCTTTGGTCAACATTCTTCATTTTTTTACATTTATATAAATCTCTTGTTTTGCCAATTTTAGATTATTGCTGTTCAGTCTGAAGCCCGTCTGAGGTGACATATATTAACCAGCTTGAGAACATACAAAAGACGGCTACAAGAATTGTGTTTGTCCGAGGAGGTGGCAAATTTGAAGATCCTTCTTGTTATAGGGATCGTCTCAGGCTGTTCATTTTATGCCCCTTTGTGGTGAGGAGGAGGGTTTCCAGAGCCTGTTTTGCTGTCCGTTATTATAGGGGGGATTTTCCGGCCCCAATGTTTATTCCTCTTGAAATAAACATCCGCCATACTGACAGGCTTTACAGAGTTGCTGTCCGTACTACAATTTTTCAGAACTCATTATGTAGAGACAGCCAGGCTCTGGAACTCTCTTCCTCAGGATTTTCGTATCCAATTTTATTGTAGTTCCTTTAAAACCATGCTTTTTAAACATTTTTTTAATGAATGGCTAAATGTAAATTAATGGGTGCTTAAATTTTAACTGATCGTATATTATACATTATTTATATATTTATAGGGCCTACATATTTTATTCTATTTTTAGCAATCTGGAGTTACAGACAACCACTAAAATGTGTTGGGCTATGTCCCATGTTATTCTCTAGGCACCTCCTGATTGATTTTAACTACTTCTTATATTTTTATGTGTCGAATTTGTAATAAATAAATAAATAAATAAATAAATACGGTGTGACTCTGTTAGGCTGACGTCACAATAGTTTGTAAAAATGTAAATGTGACTTTCCAAACAGCTGATAATAGTACAGAATTTTACATAGATGTATTATTTACGGCTAGATGATGAACTTCCACAGAATACGTAGCCCCAAAGTGCAGTTCCATGTAATCACCTACTATTCCGGAATCCAACCAATCAAATCGTACGTTCTAACGCTGTCGCTATGTCGAAAACTTTCATAGAAGTTTCAAATTTATCAATAAATGAAAGTAAATTTAATCCAAATCTAAATACATTGACAACATAAAATATGTGTGACATATGTAAATAATTTGCATAACAAAATGATTTTAAAAATACAATAATTGTAAAACAGTTACTGTATTATAATTTAACTTACATGTTTATGACAAAGGCTGACGAAATCAAAATAGTAGGCGCCTACATAGGACTGTAATTCTACAGTGTTAAGTTCATCATCTAGCCGTAAATAATACATCTATGGAATTTTATTATATAGTGTTGGAATTTTATTATATAGCATTCGTAACTGTTTTGGTGTACTATGTGGGCATTAAAAAGTAAAATTATATGAACAACAATGCTTTAGGAATGAAAAGGTGTTACTATCATATTTGGTACAATTATTAACAAAAAACGTTCAAAACATTATTTAGTGTCCAAATAAATGAAAAATATTACATATTTTTTGTTTATATTGCTAATTTATCAAAATTATAATAAGATAATATAATCATAATAAAAATCAAATTTCTGGAGAAAATTTGGTGTTTCCTGGAGACCAGGATAAGACGCAAAATTCCTGGAGACTCCATGCAAATCCTGGAGACTTGGGAGCCCTGCTCTTATCAGTTTCTTTAATATCGTCACACACCCTAATAACTACTTCTTAGTTTAGTCCATATCTATGGCTGGGTCAGACATATTTTACCATATTACCAAATTTTACCATATGTTTACCATTTTACCATATTTACCTTCCATGAGAGGTTATGTAAAGATATTTAGAATTTCAATTTAACATGTATTGACAATCACCAATATGACAACATAGGATGTATCTTCAACCTGATTGGTTAAAGTCATGGAGAATGGGCATGGAGAATCCTTTCTTCCACTTATCCTTTCTCATCAACCGTTTCTTTCTTTATTAAGTTGATTCAGTCAGACGACAAAAGACAAAAAGTATAGCTAGATATTTTCTTGATCTCGCCATACTTCGAGAATTATGGCGAGATGAGTCATTTAATCCGGACTGCTGATCCGGCAATATTTTGATATAAACCCAATTATTAAATCCAAATACAACAGAGGATATGTTATTTATTTCTTTGTTAAAAGCATTGAGAATTTTTTTTTCTTGAATTTAACAAACTTCTACCTCTTCTATTTCTTCGAAGTCCATAGCCATTTTACTGCCTACTTCGGTTTTGAAATGACAGCCTTGGTTATATATAAATCCACGGCAAGATGGCGACCGGAAACACCATGTCGCACATTTAATACAACTTCCGGTTTCGTCACGAAAGTAACCATGTAGTTGACCTGATGACCTCACGAACCTTGTTGATCCAGCTGATGACGTAACCATTTTGAAATATAAAGAACATGTAAAGAGAAAACAAATATTGTTATACAACCTAAAATGTAGAGAGTCAAAATTTTAGTGGGATCCAGGGCATGCTCCCCTGGAAAACTTTGATCTTTAGATGTCCGGAAATTGCCTCAGGGGCGTGTTAGGGGATCAATTCTTGCTGAATATTTCCATTTGATATACAGTGTTAATAATATTGACTACTTTCAGAATGGGGAGGGGCGGAGTTGGTCCGGTCCCCCTTAAATCCGCCACTGACATTTAAGGGGTACACGATTAGTTAAACCATAAAAAATACCGTTATGAAATAACTGAATTACTGTATCTTTCTATAAATTCACGTATGGGATATTTTCAGGAAATCCAGCGTAACTTCTAGATTCTTTACTCAATGGTATTTGACGATGGTATATACTTCGGTAATTGTGAACACCTAATGAAAAACAGTCTAACTTGTGTTAGATAATTAGTTATTGACAATTAAACACATTTAGGTTAAATGGTTTGCAATGAATAGGGGTGTTTTTTTCGAATGTGGTACACACTGGTTTTCCATACTGAAACACATCCGCATACATTAATACGAGGATTCTTAAAATGTATCCATCTCTGTCTACAATTACTATTTTATTACTGAAATTTGGTACGCAGATTGAGTACAACATGGTAAGTCTACCCAAAGAATTAATTTAAAAAAATATTTAAATCGGTAATCATAATGTCACACCTAATGGCGATCACATACTTACCTTCGGATTTGTAAGTTGGAATATCACAGCGTCGGGCACTGATTCCTTTATGCACTGAATTAAAAAAAAACAACAAGAGGATTCCGTTAAAAAGAGAAATATTCAACAACATAATCATTAGCTTGGTTCACTTCAAACTAAAATAGTAGAGTCATTTTCATGAAATCCGTGACTAATTTTAGCATACCTTTTTCTCGATGGATTTTGCAAGATAGATCAATTTAGACAAATATAGCTCCTATACACCTCATAGATATGATGGGAAAGTCTTGTTTGAGGGAGTTTTTCAAAATGGTCGCCTACAGATTTGAACCCATATTTCTCGGTAATCACTGATTGTAGAGACCTAGTTTTAATCTTAAATTGTTCGCCACATGCATGTCCCTATTAGCTGCTATAAAAGTATTTGTCCAAAAATGACTGGAAATGCTCTTTCTGGCACTTTGACCTTTGGCCTTGGATAACCATATCTCCGTAACTAGTGGTCCGATTAACTCTATGTTGGTTGCAAATTGTTCCGAACATGCGAGTTTATATTCATTCTGACCTTTGACATTGTGCATACTTTAATCCATTGTATTCCCTTTATATTATTGCTAATTAACCGTCATTTTCATATGCTAGGAAATATAGCATTTTCATTAAAAACTGGGAGTTTTGAATTAAAAATGATTACATTTAATGAGTAGACCAATCTCCAAAACTTATACCTTTATCACTCATTATGAAATTATGCACATTAGAGATTAACAAGTAAAATTCCTATATCTCTGCAACCACTGGTCGTAAAGAGTTGCAACTTGCCCAGAATAATTTCGAATATGTACATTTAAATTTACTACAAGAAACAACTTTTTTGACAAATGAACGAAAGTGGGAGATTTAACATTTCACCATTATTTTTTGAAGTATTTCAATATATTCGGTAATGAATGACAAGTGTTAATAAATTTCATACAGAAGTGTTTCATGTTTAAATAAATGTGTATGGTGTGCAGATTACAATACTGAAAATAAATCACAACTCAAGTCATATTTATACTCATAATTCATATATACAGTATAAATCATCAAATTTAAATTTAAAATTAAAATTATGCAAATTGTGATTTTCTAAATAAAGGTAATCATATTTTGGTATCTTCAGAATGATCTACTTCGGCTATTTATACCTCGTCAATCTAGCTAAGTGGAGCTTAGATTATCTCCACTTTTAAATAAATTAACGCAAATGAATAGTTACGCAGTCAGAATTTGTATATACCATATACATAGACCAGGTGTAAATTCAAGTACCAGAAAAAGTCTAATACACTTTCGTGGTTGTTGAATTATTAGGATCAGTGCGTATACTATATTCCAGTAAAAGTTGAGAATATCTTTATCAACTTTGTCCAAATAAAGAACATAATCACAGTTTCGTCAAATATAAGACAAGCCCATCAATACAGAAGATGCCCATATGAAGCAAAATTGAATAATTCCTGTAATATAAAATGTAAATTCTAATATGCATAGTAAAGTATGAAATGCTACAGGGTACGGTAGTGGTTTTTGTAGTGATATTAACTGTCTCATTATAGAGTACATAAAACACTTGTTTGCAATTTTTTAACATTTCTTTTACTAGTCGGAAATGAATATTAACATTCTATGAAGATGAGGTCAAAGTTCAAATTACCCAGTTTCAATAATTTCAGAAGGTACTTATTTATAGTAAAGGTATGTATATATCAGAAGTAATTCTTTGCAAGTTGCAACTGCTTATGACCACCGGTTGCCAATATATAAAAATTAAATTTGTTAATTCTTAATTTGCATATTTAGGCTAACTTGTAATGTGGAGCTATCGTTTATGGAGTTCATTAGACAAATTTGAGAAATATAACATTTCTCAGTGTCAACTGAAAGTTAATAAAAGCCAATACATGCCACTCTCTTAACATTCCAACAACCAAGAAAGTAGATTAAGCTTTTATTCTGGTATTTGCATTTACACCTGATCGATGTATATGTTATAAATAGACTCAGTCTGGCTGCATAATCATTCATTTGCGTTGCTGCATTTACCTAAACTGATGAGGCATAAAAGAAGATCCCAGGATATGATAATATAAAATTAAATAAATAAAAATTAATTAATTATTTAATTAAATAATAATTTTTTAAATTTTTAAATAAAAATTATTTATTAAGCAAGTCATAATTTGCATAATAAATGATTTGCATATGAATTATAGGTATGAATGAGTTTTGATTTGATTTTTGATTTCAGTATCTTAACCGACACACCATATATTTAATTAAACATTAAACACTTCTTTATAAAACTAGAATTTTCCATTAATAACCGAAAATATTAAAATATTTTGAAAATAAAGTCAAAAGTTAATCCCCTATTTCTTTTACTTTTTTCAAAATATTTGTTTATTGTGGTCAAAATATTTTAAATGATTCTATACAAGTTGCAACTCTTCACGACCAGTGGATACAGAGCTACTGTATAGGAATTTTTATTTTTTTAATCCTTAATTTGCATATTTAGACTAATTTGCATAATTACATTATGAGTAACTAAGGTTGATCTCTTGAATGTTGTGATCGATTCCAACCAACATCGAATCAATCCGAGCACTAGTTACGGAGATACGGGTATTTAAGGTTAAAGGTGAAAGTGTCAAAAATAGGATTTCCGGTCATTTTTGGACAAACTTTTGCATTACAGCTAATAGGAACATGTATGTTATGTTTGTATGTTGCGAACAATTTAAGATTAAAACCAAGTCTCTACATTCAGTAGTTACCGAAATATAAGGGTTCAAATTTACAGGCGGCCATTTTGAAAAATGCCTCAAACTAGACCGTCCCATCATATCTGGGAGGTGTATAGGAGCTATACTTTGTATAACTTGCGCAATTGATGCCAATAACGACTTCCAGAATGGATTCAATAGCCTAGTTTTTTTGGCCAATAGAGGGAGGTATACAACATGCATTTTAGTACCGTACAATAAAATGTCACTTTACATGTTTTACAGTCTACAAATAATATTTATGTTTGATATAACGTATTAGTGAATCAAAAGACGATAGAATATATCTTATTTCTTTTGGGTATGCATTGCACTTTGCTAATTGGGATTAACAACGGTCATTTAGAATTTGTTACTTACATTTGACTAAAAAGAATTCGTCTTTTTTTGTTCCTGTACCCTCTCGTTTGCCTCCGACCGTCTGAGGGCAGCTCCCATCCAGATTAGTGCGAACGATTTGAAGAAAGCCCTCTGTATATATGTAAATGTGTTGGCCTAGTATAATCAAATCTGCAGGATTTGCCAAGCCTTGGTATAAGGCAGGTGTTAGGATGGTTATGACATTTGCATAGTTTGACGTGTCACAGTAGTAAATGGAGTCGGTGTCTGATTTTGTCCAGTATACTTTCGTCCCTGTAGACATAAAGAAGTGGGTTTAATAATAGCAAGGGGTACTAGGTGGGTTTAGGTTTAGGTAGATTAAAGCGTAGCCGAAAACATGAGAGTGGTTGTAGCATTAGAATGACAGAAAAAGCCTACCTCATAGATTGAGGCACGCGATGTCCAATGCGAGCACGCTTGCCTTAACGCTTAAATTCCGAAACTACATTAAGTAGGAAACACTTCATTTAGCCATAAAGAGAGCCGTGGGAATTTTTCTGGAAAGCCAGTCTCCTCACATTCACCATACCATTTGTCAAACATCTGATGTCACGGTATCTATCCACCGTCTCC
The DNA here is from genome assembly GCA_025631205.1 of Nesometra sesokonis. Lineage (NCBI taxonomy): Eukaryota > Metazoa > Echinodermata > Crinoidea > Comatulida > Antedonidae > Nesometra > Nesometra sesokonis. The sequence goes on along the minus strand of JAOTQE010062168.1, from coordinate 822 downwards.
TCCCTCTGCTTTCTCTTCCAAATACCTCTCCGTCAGTAGTCGCTAGGACTAAGTTGTCACCTCTCATTTTTTCAATGTTGATAATAATGTTATTATTTATTCTCTTACTGACAATTTCCATAAGTCCTTCTTTTTCTGGTAATTTAATTATCTCCCAGATCCATTCATTTGTCTTCCGGTCTTTCCAACTACCTCTCAGAACTCTTACACAGAGCCACATCTCAAAAGCGTCTATCCTTCTTTCTTCTTTCTTCCTCATTGTCCAAATGTCACAACCATAGAGGAACACTCCAAATCAATGCCTTGGCCAGCCTATCCTTCAGACTTAAACTCAGGTCTTTGGCCTTCCATAGTGCCACAAGATCTGATGTGGTTCTTCTTGATATTCCTAGCCTGACCTTGACCTCAGTGTCACTGTCTCCGTTTGGTGTGATGTAAGAACCAAGAAACTTACCTCATATTTTGACACACATTCCATATCAACATCTCTTATCATGATGTTTCCTTCACCATGCACATCCATGCTCTTTGTCTTTACATTGTTGACCGAGAGTCCTTTGTCCTCACTCGCTCTTGTAAGCAGTTCAGCTGTACTGTCAAGTTCTTCTTTGAAGCTGGCCAATATTCTGGTTGCCTCAGAATATCTAACATTGCAGATTTTTCTGCCTCCAAATACTTTACCAGCTGTCTCCGGAAGACCCTTTTCTGCTTATCATATGATCTTTTCACCAACCGCAATAGAAGAGTAATGGAGAAATCAGGAAATTTCTCTATTATAAATTTTGAATGCATGGTTAGTGTAATCTTGTGTGTTCCAGGAAC
>JAOTQE010062157.1:0-18431 GCA_025631205.1 Nesometra sesokonis | reverse complement strand
GCCTCAGTTTGTTCTTATTTTGTTCTTAATTTTTGAGTGATTTCAGCCTCGGTGTTCTTATTAAGTGTGTTCTTATATAAAAAAAAAGAGTGTAGTGGACCTTTCGAGTGCTGTCTCTACTTACAGTAGGTAATCATTCCTATTTATATCTACATTACATTGAACAACACAATGAGCAGAAAGTTTAAAATAGTCTTAAGGAAGCAATCACTGCAATATTATCTACTCACACAGAAACTCCTAGACTATCGCATCCTCGAATAAGTTCGACCGAAGGTATTTTTTTCACTACAGGAATTCAGAGTATCATTCTCTCATGAATAATACAAGACAAAAATAACTATGTGCTGCGACGACATAAAAAATCGCCTACCGTATCTACAGTATAGGCCTATATAAAACTAAATATATATACAATATATCAACAATGAATTGTTTTAAAATACGTCTAGCTAAATTGCTACATAGGTCAGTTTTAAGTGCCGTGTGACACTATTTAAGGATTTACTGTAGGCATCATTGCTCTTAACATAAGAATCATGAAATAGAGTAAATGAACCGATGTACTTTTTATAAAGTTGTGAAATGAAAAAAAATATTGATATTAAGTTATGAAAATAATGCAAAATAAATTGTACAGTATAAACCTGTGCAATTTAAATCCCAAGTGAAATTGTAAACAAGTTTGATCGAATGTTAAGTAATGGAAAACATGTAAATCTGGGATGAACAACTGCATAATAGTAATACTGTAGATTTAGGAAAAGTAAGACAATCGCAAATGGATTTTAAAAAGAGAATATTTTACCTAGACCATTATAGTGACCTTTTTGTACAATTCAATACAGTATATGATTTATACTTACATGATCAATAAGAAATACATGTGTTAGTCACTGTCTGCCTTCGGCCACTTGTCTGCGGTAAATAATCTATTTCAAATCTACGGACACGAACACGCTGCTTATAATGGTATTCACGTAGATATTCCTTGAACATCTGCGGTACATTTAAACAATGTATAGCATCATATGTTATATTACTACAGACGACTCCACGACAAAGTTCTTTAAGTGAATGTGGGTTTGGTCGTGGTAACGGGGTTGTAAGCATTGGCTCGAAAAACATGCAGCAATTTGGGTCCTTGTAATGTTCCAGTAATCCTGTAACGGTATCAGAAGAGTACACACCGGGATCGTGAGCATCAAAACTAAATCGGTGAGACCATTGTTCTAATCTTGCATGTAATGATCGACCGTAACGACGAAAACTAACTGAAAATAAAAATTCCTCCTGAGCACTATCTCGTAACAGGTACGTCCCTTCTGGCTTGTTTTCTAGAAGAGCATCAGCTTTGTAGCGGTCTATTTTACCCCAGTAACAGGGACTGTCCAATATAGACTTCAATTTGGGCACCAGACAATGAATATAATCAATTTGAGTATGTACAGTTCTTGGTATAAAACCATTTTGTGTATGGGAACCAAATTGTCCATATAAATCTTGAGTAACTATAGTATTATTTGAGACCTCAACTTGAGACGGAACCTCGACACCTTGAGTTTCGGTGGAACCAGAAGGTAATGGTAACCCAGTGTCCAATAACTCGGCTTGTTCTATGGGAGATAGTGCATAGTGGCCTACACCACTGGAATTTGCGTTAACTTGAGGTTCAGAAGCTTTCTCTTCAGCACTTTTAGACTGCTTCTCACTTAAAGTTTGCTTTGATTTTTTACTGCGAGATCTTGATCGATTTCTCTTTGGAAAAAATGTCGTGGGGAAAGAAGATTTGTTGGATTTCTTTTTACAACTCGGTGGGCTTGCTTTTTCACCTTCCTCTTTATTCCGTACATATTTTCGAAGGCATCCATAAAGTGATTGTGATCGGCTCCTATCTTGACATTTATTGTAATCAGCGGCCACACAATTTTCATCATCTGAATCGCTAGCTTCTTGAACCCGATTCTCTTTATCATCTAAATAATTGTCCTTATCTTTACCCCGAAATAAAGTCCTAAATTTATTTGTCCATTGATCAAAACGGCTTCTCCTCTGTTTATTATTTTTGTTCGATTCTTCACCGGAGTCGTCTGAACTGTCATATTCTACAGTAATAACATTTGCCTCTTGATGAGCAAATGCACCATTTTGTATATGACTAACTTTCTGTTTTTCATTGTCTGTATTTGTTTCAAGTTTTCGGCTAGAGTTTGTAGACCGAATTGATAAACTTTCACCTTCTAAACTACAAGTACCAGATGAATCCTTTGCAATTACCGTCACAGCATCCACTGGAATTGGTGGGTCTTCAGAATCACTTTTCATCTGCTGGTTATCGTTGACATTATCATCAAAACCACCGCTTGTTATTTGATTAATATCCATCGGACTTAGCTCTAAGGATCTTGTAGCTACTTCTCTGAAATGATTTTTCTTCTCCCTTTCAACCAAAACGAGCAACTCAGGCGACGACTGCGAACGCCGCTTCGTGCTAGCCAACGCACCGGATGATGAAGCCATAACGACCACCAACCCAGTATCCTTGGCTAGGCCAAGGACTCGCAAAAACCAGGGTACGTTTCAACGACAACACGAAATTACAACAGGGAATCGACTCCCGATATGTTAATCGTAAACTATAGCTTTACACTGTACATTAATTGACATTAAATTACCACTTTCTTCTTCAGTTCCAGCGTTTTAAATGAACGATTATGTCACCCGTCCGCTAGTTTTGAGTGTTTCCTTTCGCTATTCAAAGAAATGACCTTCCCTCATTGTGTGAAGGCTGGAAAATACCAATCGGAAGTAATGACGTCACAAAAGCAACTCGTCTTGCCCGTCATCACGTGGTAATGTTTATGCACTTTGACCCAAAACGTAAATTTCGCGCGAGATTTTCAATGCTCTTTTCGGGAAAAAATTGAATTTCAAACAATAATAATATATACTGAAATATTATAATTGCTGTCCATGTAAGTACAAATGGTGTAAATAAGACATGCAGATGTCATACAGATTTTGAGCTAACTAAAGTGTGTTTTGTTTGGACAAAAAGGGAACCGTGATTTTTAAGTTCACAATTAGATAGGCCCTAGGCCTAGGCTAGGGCTAGAGGCCCCTAGGCCTAGGCGTCTTCAGTCAAGTCAGGCAGGCCAGGACACAACAGCAGGCCTCTACTTTAGGCCTAGGCTAGCCTAGTTAGGCCTAGCTTGCCGTCTATATCAGCCACATCTACCTTTGGTGTTCATGCAAATATATGACCTTGTTTAAGGCTTGATTCAAACGTTACTTTACTAATTTATATATTAAAAAACATTTTTAATTTACTAATAAAAGTCTAGGCCTAGGCTAGCCTATTTTAGTGGACTGGCCTAGCCGGGGAACTGCCTAGCCAGGTGTCATAAGCCTAAGGTACGTGTGATGAATGTCTCCACAGTGGCGGATCAGGATCCGCTGAAATGGCGTGGGGTGCACTTTTCCAGACTGGGTGGGCATGGTTGTTAAGTTTTCCCTGACGAGCAAAGAAAAAAAAAGTAATTTCCCCATTTTGGTGCTCTGGTGCCATATTTTAGCCGTTTTTGGGTTTTTTTATGGTAAATTTGTGACCTGGCGCACCTAATATAAGAGGAGGGGCTAGGGGGGCTACGTCGAGGGACCTTAGCCCCCCCCTCCGTTGGGGAGAAAGTAAAGGTTTCGTCGGGGGCTTTGCAGGGTAATGTCAAGCCCGACACCAAAACGGGCTAAAAAAAGCACGCAAAACACGGCAAATAACGGTTTTTTTTTTTTTTTGCTCGCAGACTGAGAACCGGAGACACGCCCACCTCGAAATTTAACTTGCCCAACTCGTCGGGGACCCGTGCGCCCCTGTCGGAGCATTGCCCCGCTGTCGGGGAATTCCTGGCGCCGCCACTGGGTCAAAGACGATGTAAATCTACAGTATAGCGATGACGATATAAAAATATACTAAAATAATAAAAAAAATAAAAATTAAAAACCTCCCCTCCTCCTCTGAAATTTATTCATGAGTTGACGCTTAAACAATTAAATTTTTTATTTGGACTTACTGCACTGTTATTTTTCTATATTTATTTAATGGCATCAGAATTTCCATGCATTTTAAAATTTATGTTCACAAAAAATGCTTATTTTTCCGAAAGGTTGAGTTCAACTAAAATTTTAACAATATCATCGATATTACATGTTATAAAGCACTATTCCGTGAATTTTTAGGTGAATTGATGCATGCGAAAGTGTAATTTGTCCATCCTAAAAAATGCATGTAAGTGCTGATGGATAGTATTTGAGCTATGGATTTCAGGCATGTAAAGTGCCACAAATTTATTTGTCTTAAATACTAAAATGCCTATCTCGGATTTTTAATTCAAATGAATAACTAAAAACTTCATAGAAAATTAACGATTGGATGAATAATTTTTGTACCAAAAAATATTCCATTTTTTATTTTCTGTAATTGATGCAGGACTAAACTTTTTTCCATCAGTATTAATTTTTGTTCACATACCTAGCTGAGAGGTTAATCTGCCATTATTTTTCTGTATATATTTACTGGCGTTATCAGAATGTCCATTATTAATTTGATTGTTCACAGTGCACAAAAAATGCTTATTTTTCCCAAATGTTAAGTTCATGTTAAGGTCCGTGCTATTCATGAACAAACAGTAAACCTTATCGATGTTGTCTAAAGAGTAGAGCTCGATTTGAGCTTGTTTGGTTAAGAAACGGGACATGCCTCCATTCATACAGGGATGTAATGCTGGGCGGCATATTGCAATACCCTTATTTTTCTGTATTTATTTACTGGCGTTATCAGAATTTCTATGCAATTTTAATTTGATTTTCACAGTGCACAAAAAATGCTTATTTTTCCCAAAAGTTAAGTTCATGTTAAGGTCTGTGCTATTTGTGAACAAATAGTAAACCTTATCCATGCTGTCTAAAGAGTAGAGCTCGATTTGAGATTGGTTAAGAATGGGACATGCCTTCATTCATACAGGGATGTAATGCTGGGCAGGCGTGGGTAGGGCCACCCAACCTAAACATGTTCCACCCACCCTAAAGCTTATAATGCCTACCAACCAGTCTAATTCCAACCTGCCACCTACCCTAAACATATGAAAAAGTTAAAATTATTGTTTTTAATCTTTTTACCACCCACCCTTGGTTTCCTCCCACCCTTGGATTTTTCTAGCAACATCCCTGTTCAAGGACTGAGTCCCCCAGCCTAAAACTAGTTTTCACCTGTTATTCATTTTCAAAATGACACCCATACATTATTTTTGTTACAAAATGTATAATCTTTGTTTTGAATGTCTTGCCCGAGGAAAAAAAATTTCCAGTTGCTTTATTGGACAATAAATTTTATATAAAATTTGTTATGTAGAATAATGCCAATTTCAAAGAAGCCACCTCGCTATGGCCACAGCGAAGGACATACGGACATTTGCTATGACCATGCCGGTGGAAGTATCCTAACGTGCGGAACTGACGGAGATGTCCGAATATGGAAAGGATTTGAAGATGATGATCCAGAAACGATCAATATTGGAGAACGTGCTTATGCAATAGCTGTGAAGGTAGGACATATTCTTTTAGAGTTCAAATTTATTTAGCCAGAAAGTTGAGAGATATGAAAATAATCAAAATGACTACTGTATTATCTCAATTTAACATCTCTTTTGAAAAGAGACGAGAATACTTAGTTAAATTTACTTGTAAAGTTATCCAATCTCAGGCCTGTACACAGGGGGATGCGATGGGTGCGTATGCACCCCGAAATGACAAAAGGTCCACTTCTCCACACAAAAGGCAGAAATGGACTTGCAGCGTGCCCAAGGCACATCGAATGGCGATAATTTTGGGCAAATGACCTTTTTTTTTAGTTGCTTGTCAACTCGAAAAATGGTACATGAGGTCCACATTATCACACCTCCCCATCCGAAAACCTGGGTACGAGTCAGAATCTCACAATCACCCTCTTAATTCCTCTCCTCCACCTATTAGAACTATTAGAACTATGACTATGTCCCTTTGCAATTACAGACAGTTATGTCCGTTATACTTCCCATTTTTTTTTCATTCTAGCCTTTCCCACTCTTTCTCGCCTATAATATAAAATTGAACTCCACTTTTTGCTCTTCCCTCTGATGTAAAACTTGGTACAATTTTGTATAATGTTGTGTATATTCTTGTATTTTTGATGAGGATAATTTCCCTCGATGGGACATTCAAGATAAATGACTACCCTGACTTTCAAAGTTTTTGTTTTTAGGCAACCAGTATTTTTCTTTATTTAGCTTACCTGTTATCTTTTTTAAAATTTAGAACAATAGTTTTGTGACAGCATCGGACAACAACACAGTTCAAGCATATACCTTTCCTGAGGGATCACCAAATGGAATCATTGCACGCTTCACTGCACCGGTCAACCATATCCAATTTAACAAGAGTGGAACTAAGTTGTTATCCGGGGCAAGGTGAGTATTTATCATCATCATCAGCCTGTTTCTTCCCACTGCTGGGTAAAAGCCTCTCCCAAATCTCGCCATTCAGTTCTGTTAATAGTTTTGCCTGTCCAAGCAGGTGTCTGCAATTGCCTTATGATTCCATCTCTCCATCTTGACCTTGGTCTTCCTCTTTTTCTTTTACCACACAGTGGTTGCCATTCTGTGAGTATTAGTATTGTGCAAAGAAAGAATCTGGCCTATTGCGAACAAGACAAAGCTTGTGCTTGATTTGGAGGTCCAATGCTCTATACTTGTATCTTGTTTCCCTCTTTTGGTAAAATGTATTATTTATACATGATGTCATTGTGGTTTCCGAAATAAATAAAAAATATCAGATTACAGGTTAATCAAATTTAAGCAAAAAAATAGAAACCTGTTTGGTTGTAGCACTTTTTTGGAATATTTCTTGTTTATAATAGTTAGGAATGATAGGCAGGGTTGTAATTATGCAGGGCGGAGGGGACGGGGCCGCCCACCCTAAAACTGTTCTACCCACCCTAAAGCTTATTTTAATACCTTCTACCCAGCCTAATTTCAACCTGAAACCCTAAGCCCCTAAAAAAGGTAAAAATACTATTTTTAGCCATCATGCCACCCACCCTTACATTTTTGCTAGCCCACCATTGGATTTTTCTAGTTACATCCCTGGATAGGCTATTGAGAATGATCTACACTGCAAGCTGTTATGCCTTATGTATACAAGGCCATTCAAATACATTAAATAAGAATATTATGACTAAGATCATTAAATATATCTACTGGTATTCCGAATTTCTCGGTCAGATTTGTGGCGGAAAAAATCAAAGCTTACTGGAACTATTTAATTCAGTGTGAGTGTAATAATAATGGGTGCAGTTAGCGCAGTGGTTACAATTCAAAATTCCGATCGAGAGTCCAGGAATTAGGGACTCACTCACATCAGTTGCTTGTGCATCTGGACAACGCACTTTACTCGCATTGCTTCAGTCTACCCAGCTGTATGATGGGTACTGATTTATTATTTACGGCTAGATGGTGAACTTCCACAGAATACATAGCCCCAAGTGCAGTTCCATGTAAGCACCTACTATTCCGGAATCCAACCAATCAAATCGCGGCACATTCTAACCCTGTTGCTATGTCAAAATTGCGCACACGCAATCTTTCATAGAAGTTTCAAATTTATCAATAAATGAAAGTCAATATAATCCAAATCTAAAGACATTGACAACATAAAATATGTGTCACATATAGAAATAATTTGTATGACAAAACAATGTTAAAAATACAACAATTGTAAAACAGTTATTATTATTTAACTTGAATGTTAGTGGCAAAGGCTGAAGAAATCAAAATTGTAGGCGCCTACATGGGACTGAAATTCTACAGTGTAAAGTTCACCATCTAGCCGTAATAATAAATCTATAGTACAAATTGCTGAGAAGTAACTTGCGATGGACTAGCGTCCTATCCGGGGGAGTGTCACTACTCCGCTTCACGCTATTGAAACGGGAAACAAGTTCCAACCCTAATAGCCATAAGTCTCTGAAAAGGATTTACTACAGTTGGCTGAAGGAGCCTTAGGCAATATTTTCGCCAGTGTAGCGTAGCAAAATGCTACACGAAAATGAACATTTGCTACAGAATTTTACACCTAGATCACAAAAAATTGCCATATTAAATGTTATACTCATATAAAATCAATTTATTAGCAATTATTGTTAATCAACATTTTTAAATGCAACTTTTCTTTCTCTGGCCTCAATTTGTTCTTTTGACTAGCTTACCCGGATTGTGTGCACTTGAAACAAACAAAACAGGACACTTTTTCAGAAGGGGCAGGGGATCACTCCACAGTTTCTGAATATCTCCCCCTCCCCCCTTGTAGTGGACTAGACAAAATGTGCCTACAGGCTAGACCCAACATGTCAATGCCTTAGCGATTTGGACAGTTTCTAGAATGATAGATAATAATCGGTGACATATGCTATTGACAAACTTTCCATAAATTAATATGTGTGTAAAAACTGAGAATGGCTAAGAAAAACTATGATCCAATATATGTAATGCAGATTTTAATTTAATAAAATTTCTAATTGCTCCACAATTGTTCAACATAGCTATAATGTCAAATTGTAAAAAGCAATATTTTTTACAAAAAAGCACCACATCAAACTACTTCCTATTTTAACGTTTAAATTCGTTGAACCTATAATTTGATATATAAAATGATCCTCCGATTTATTGTAGTCTGACTGTACAAATATCAAGATACAAAGCGTTAAACTCAGAGGTGTAAAATCAACAATGCTTTGTATAACGATTGAATCAAGGCTTGGAGTTATTAGAAAAATTAAGTCCTTGATCAATGACATAAGGGTGTAACCTATTGTGTCATAACACTTTAACATACCTTGAATAATACCCTGAACAGGGATGTAATTATGGTGGGTGGAGGTGGGCGGGGCCACACACCCTAAAAATGTTCTACCCACTCTCAAGCTTATTTTAAGCCACCCAGCCTAATTCAACCTACCACCCACCCTAAGCCTATAAAAAGGTAAAAATACTGTTTTAGTCATAAGCTCACCCATCCTTGTATTGTTGCCACCAATCCTTGGATATTTTGAGCTACATTCCCAGGGCTGAAAATTAGCGGTCACCAGGTCGCCAAAATCGACCTTTTTGGCATCGAATGTAAAACGCCGCCAGATAAACAACCGGAAACTAGTGAGGAAAAACAAAAAAAAAACCGAAGTATGAAAATGAAAATTGCAAGACTCAAGGTTTGTGCCAGCATGGTTAAATTTCCATCAATGATTACTGCCAGGGACTGATCACTGAGTTATGCACTGTCTGATCACATGAAATCATGCACTGTATACTATTGCAATAAATGTTAATATTAATATCCAGTATTAGTAACAAATCCCTGTATTTTGTGTTTGTAAAACTTTATTCTGGATCACCGTGACGTGCCATTAAAAACAAACAGGGCCAACATAACTTTGGAAGGGTCAGTATCATTTTTGCCTCACTGGCCCTGCTGGTCACCATGGTTTAAAGTTAATTTTCAGCCCTGCATGAACCCTCATGAGCCCCAAAATCTATTAAAACAAAAATACCCTGTCAAGCTAAAATTCTACTTCAGTCTGAAAAGGTATCCCACTAATGGATTTTTGGGACTAAAAAAAAACTTTTGCCAAACCCACGATCTCATGTGTACCACCTGTCATCTTACCCATGCGGCCACACAAAAATTCCCAGTTAGCAGCAGTGGTGCAACTGTCTTGAATTCTTAAAGTGAGAGGAGCTGTTGCAAGGTTAAGTTGTAAGTTGAGAATGTTCAGTATGCTCCGAATAGTAGGTATCATCGTCTGACGTCATTAATCAACTGAACTTGCAGGGGCGGATTTAGGGGGCGCAACAAGCGCGTGCCCCCTATTATCATCAAAACGTAGTTGTGCCCCCTTATACTAGGTGTGCCGGGTCAAATTTACCATAAAAACCTGAAATATGGACAAAGTTGGGTACTAAAGCAACAAAATGGGGAAATTACCCTTTTTTTTTTGCTGGACATGAAAAAATTGACAACCACGTCCAACCTGCAACCTGGAAAAGTGTGCACCCCTTTCGGTGGATCCGCCCCTGACTTGTACATTCGTTTTCTAAGGCATGATCAATATTTTAAATCAGATTTTTAAGACAGTTTTTGTAGTGTTTTTTCCCAATTCCCTTACCTTTGTAGTATATGCTTACGGCTTCCTACAGTTTCTAATTGCTACTCTTGTTCATTTCTGCATCCAGTAAATTCACACATTCTTTAAAATTAAATCAACAAATATATAAGATTGTCCTCGTAAACTATACAATAGGCTCTTAGAACATAGTTTTTCCATTCCTAAACTGAACTTGTGCAAATACACAAGTTTGGGCAATTACACGGGTTTTAAATCTTAATTAACAAATTTTCCTTTTTTACCTTAAATTAATCATAAAAATGTTCTCTTTTACATAGTGATTTCTCTGTGAAGTTAGTTACCATTGAAGATAATACTCAAGTTTTGTTTGAGGGACACTCTGCTCCTGTATTGAGTGTGGCATGTGACCCTAACGAAGAGTACATTGTAAGTTGAACCAGATGCACTTTCTTCCAATAACACTTTGCTTTTATACAATTTATTATTAGCACATATAGTTTTATTTGTAACTTGTTAGTTAAATGCAGAATAATCAATTTTTACGAGTGTTTTGTAGGTTACAGGGCTAGTTTATTTATTATTTTCCGGCAGCAGAAAAAAAAAAAACGAAGACTAAAAATAACTTAAAAAGTAAACTTACTAAAAGTAATGCTTTTGAAGATGCTTATTATTTGCCAAAATATAGAGGGCGCTAACACATTTTTTTCTTATATCACATGAAAGAATGTTTATAAAGTGTTTAACTTCCTACGTCATAGCAATACTTTGGACATTTTTGTTTGTTTCGTTTTCCAGAATGTTTTTTTAGGCTTATGTTTACCTGCATCTACATTATTGATTTCATGATTTTTGGACTTTATAAAAAGATCCATTTGTGACAGAGTCAAGCTAAGTGAGGCATAAGTCGCAAAGCTAGTTTTCCAAAATAAGCAGAAATAAAAAAAAAAATTGTCAATTTTTTTCAAATTTTATTTTCTTTCAAAAACACAGTTAAAGCATTAAACTTTTATGTTACCTTAACAATTTTCAAATATATGATCAAAAAATGTTTAAAAATGCAAATTAAAATTACCCTGCTTGTATACTGATAATCAATTTCCAACTGCAGTTTTCTCAAAACTTGAATGTTCAAACTTTGATTGTTCATAACTTTGCAAGGAAACATTGTATGAAACAGATTTTTTTTTTGCATGTTAAAGATAATAATGCATAGTTTCATAATCTATAAATAACTAAAAACTTTTCAGTTTTTTGACTTATGGCTCATTTGGCTTGGCTCTTCCACATTTTAGCATGAAATTTGTTTTTTCGAATAGTTAAACTACCAACATTTTTAACACGTTGACTACCAGACCCCTTTTCCTGTTTTATTTCCGTATGCCAGAACAGGTTTACATGTACAAATATAGTTTTTTAAGGTTTTATTTAGTCACATATCAAAATAAGGTGTCTAATATTTTGGCAGGAAAATATTAGGTGATGAGTTACACTCGTCGTTGGCACTGGGAAAAAATGTTCTTCCCTATGCCAATGGCGAGTTTACTCGCCTGCATTGGAAATACAGGCGATTTTTATGTACAAAGGGCGCCACCACACTTTGTAATCCTTTAAATTGCCTGCAATAAAACACAACAAACAAACGAAATTTATTTCAACATTATTGTCTAGGAGTATCTTCCCTAAACTACCAATGAAGAGGCTGTAAGTTTACGATGTATGCACATGTCGTAAGCAAAGTTATAAAAGTACCTTGTTTTTGTGACGGGTATACTCGTCACTGGCGCTCAGAGCAACTCATATACATATATACTCATCGCTGGCAGTCAACATGTTAAGTTGATGCCATTGTATTACTAGAAATAGGTTAGTACTGTAATTATTATTGCTGAATTCTTTAATTGTTGAAATCTTACAGGCCTCTTCAAGTTGTGATGGAACTGTCAAAATCTGGAACATTGAAGACCAGGTTTGATGTGTTTTGTTTTTAAATTGACATTAAAAAAAAACCTTGTTTATCTGAACTAGTCGCTTCCAAAATCTTTGTGGCAAGTTAATTTATAAAATCTCTTGTCCAATAAGAAAATCAAATATTTTATGATTAATCATTGGTGTTATTTTAAACCGGCGGCCAGCGGAAAATCCAGTTACGATGATATCTGCACCGGCTAAAATTAGTCTTATGGGAACTGTATAATTTATAGAACTATACTTTCTACAGTTAAACAAGTTTGGCCTATCAAAATTTACCCATACTTCAGTCTGTAACATATATTTATGGCCATTTTAGTCCATAACCAGTACCTGTGGGTGCCTTCAACAATGACTTGGAATTCTTATAGAGTTGTTTTTTTTTAATATTTAAAGTCTTCCCTATGGGTGTTGTCAAAAATATAAGAAATTGAACAATGACAAATATAATCCTTATAGTTTTTTTAAGGTAGTGGGGTCAAGCCTCCAACCCCTCCCCCACCATTAGGAATTTAATACTTCTCTGTATAATTAATTTCAACCTTCTATACATTTTCAAAATGACATCCCTGTTAATGTAAATCAAAATGTTGTATTAAATCATCAATAAACATTTTTAGTTGAACTGTGAGCTGGTGTCTAAATGTGGCATTGTAGCTAGATGTTGAACATGCTTGCCTTCCAATCCTGAGGTCCTTGGTTTGAACCTGGTCAGAGACCAAGATCATTTTCATAACCTAACAGACAGCGCCACTCACATAGCCTCATAATGAGGCTTGGTTTAGAAAGCACAATGCAGTTCTCATCCTGTAAGTGACTTAGACAATTTGCTATTGGATGTGACAGAAAATAAAAATAACTGTACATGACAGGAACATCCCATTAAAACTATCTTTTATTTTTTAAGAGCTGGGAGAAGTCAATGTCTGTTTTGCCAAAGTGTAGTGATTTCAGGTAGGTGAATGACTATAGCTTACTTGTAAGCACTGATTTGTCATGGCTTTAGCTCTAGGCCTAACCCAGGGCCTAGGCCTGGTGCGCTGGCGACCAAGAAGGCCTAGCTACTAGCTAGCCTACGTCTTCAAATTCAAAATCCATTTCCTTCTCTCATGAAAAACATTAACAGCAACTCTTGTAGGTTCCTTTATTAATTAGTGATTCTTCATAATCAACAACAGTTAGTCAATTGTGTGAAATGCCGAGTTTTAACAGATAGCTGCCTACCTCTTATTGTGTATTTGTCACTTACTACAGTAAAAACAATTCTCTCGCTTGGCGAAGTGACATCATCGGTTAATATCCCACTACGCGCAGGTGGATACTACAAAATATTCCTCCGGTCAAAACGGCAGAATTGAATGATAAATATAATTCTTGATTCAGTAATAATTTTAATTCATCTATTCCCAAAGCACACACTGATGCTGGAAAGTTTAGAATTGCATTTTGTGGTTCACAACTTTGAAATAATTTACCTTTAAATTTAAAAAGTACCTCTTCAAGAACAGAATTGAATTCATTTCTACTTCAAAGATGATTTATTGACAGCCCATATACCAGTAATTATTTTTATTATGTCGTTTTTTTTTTCTTAATTAAGGCTTGTTTACACATTGAGTTAATATTGTGAAATTGTATATAATATTAGATTAGGAGTCAGGCGTTGACTAACGCAAGTTATTTTTTAGCTCCTTTTCACAATTTATGAAGAAAAATTGAATTTGGATTGATAATCGCACCATTTGAATAAGAGTCCCTCTTGAATTTACACCCCTATAAACTTAAAGGTGAATTCCTTCCAAAATATCCAAAATTCACCAAAAAATCAAATTTCTTTGAAAATGTACCTGTTAATAATTTCTAAATAATAGACATAGTTACCTGCAGAACTCTTTACTTTTTTGACTTGAGTAGAAAAACGGTAAAAGTTATTAAACTAGGTGTAGACGATTTACAAAAATTCACCAAAAAATCAAATTTCTTTGAAAATGCACCTGTTAATTATTTCTAAATAATAGACACAGTTACCTGTATAACTCCTTACCTTTTTTCTTGAGTAGAAAAACGGTAAAAGTTATTAAGCTAGGCCTAGACGATTTTTTCGATATTTTCCCGTTGCTCTGCTAGTTTGTTATAGATTGTATCCGCGTGGATGTTTTCCAGACTATTCTCTCAACAGTGAGCACCGTTTTTGCATGAAATGACACGTATGTGCGCCAGAGCTCACCGTTGGTTACTAGAATTAGATGGTTCATAAAAGCAAAGCAAATACAGATTCATCTGTTCAATTTTTTAGGATCCACCTAAAAATAATTTGTTATTATTTTGAACTTTTTTAATGTCTGAAAGTGATAAAATTATAAAAATATGGCAGATCAGTAAATTAATAAATTTGAATGCATTATAGTCAAATTGTTTTAATTTTTTTGTCTTTGGAAGGAATGGAACATGGAGCAACATCCCATGATTGTGTCGTTCATTTTTAATCAATTATGCTGTTTTGACCAGTTAATTATTCTCTCAATTTACGCTAGTTTTTTTATAAACCAACTGTTTGAATAAGCCCCATTTGCATAGCCTCCCCTAAAAAATGTTAATAGTTTTGTTAGTGTCCAGTTGCTTATTTCTGCAAATATGGTATGTTTTGTAAATAACATATTCCAAGGATGTGTTAACTTGTTTATGTGGATGTCACATGATAAGCCAGGGAAAAGCTAACTATAGAAATTAAACTAGACTAGAATTAATTTGACAAAGACAAAGTGGACCTATGAAAGATCAACAGTAATATGTTATTTTGTGATTTGTGTATTGTATAATTTTATGGAAACCAATCTGGTTTGACCATGACTTGGTCAAAATTTGACTAAACATTTTTATATTTTGTATCCTTAGTATTTCAAAAACACTCTGTCGATTATCTTGGGAGCCCACATCAGGAAAGGTAAATTTACCATTACAAATTGATTTAATATTATGTTTATTTATCATTTATGTTTATTATTGTACAAATGTGAGGTCTTGCCACAAAATGAGTCGCATCGTAGTTGAGATCAAATTGAGATAATCAACAATATGTGAGGTCTCACCACAAAATCAGTCGCATCGTAGGTGAGATGAAATTGAGATAATCACCAAAATAGGTCTGAAGTCAAATTTTTGAGAAATATAGTTTTACTCAAGTATGAGTACTATGGTACTTATACTTCATTTTAATATACGTTTTAGGTCAGTTTACATGTAGGAAAGTGTCCTTCATCCAGATTTTCTAAGATTTATGGTCTTTTAATTGTTTATTTTTCCATTGCTTTATGGGCGATTTTCTCAATATTGTATTTCTATGCATGAAAATGTCAAATTCCCATATCTATGGATCTACTTATCCAATGAATGTCATTTAAAATGTAGATTACAGCTTATATTATGCTCTGTTAGAAGGTACCAATAACTCAATTTTGGATTTTCCTACCATGAGACTCATTTTGTGGCAAGACCTCACATATACGCCTGAAGTCAAATTTTTGAGAAGTTTAATTTCAATTCATTTTAAGTGTCTTGATACCTATATTTTTGTCAATTTTTATGCAATAAAATATCCTTCATGCTGCTTTTCTGATTTATAGTCTTTTAATTGTTTTTATTTTTACATTGCTTTATTGTTTTTTTTTTTAACTGTGTTTCCATACATGAAAATTTCAAATGCTGTTTCGGATCTACTTATCCAATGAATGTCAGTGTAGATCACAGCTTATATTATGCTATATTAGAATTTACCAATAACTAACTCAGTTTTGAATTTTCCTACCATGACTCATTTAGTTGAGAGACCTCACAAATTTGCGTTTACCAAGTACTGCAGCACCTTTTTTTAGGCACCAGTTTGACACCTTATTAAGAAAACGATGCTTGTTCAAGAGTGGTTCCTACCCTTTGCTGCATGATAAATCATGTACTTTTCATGATTTTTGCGGACAAAGTTGGCTAGTGTCTATTTGTTTCTTATAGATTGATGATAAAGTCAAAATTTTAATATTTTCATTCATCGTATGTTTCGGCAACATAATACAGTTTTATAAAAACCCTATGCAATTCAAATTTTTTTAGAACAATTAGCTTTTTCACAGATTTGATGAAATATCCAAAATGGCCACCTTGTATGACGTCATGATTATGCTAATTACCAATTTTTCCCCTCACGCCAGAGGCCGCCATCTTGCCCACCTTAACAGTAATATTTTTTTTAGTATTTTCGGCATTTATTTGTAAATTACCAATTTTCATTGCAAACATTTTCTGTGCGCACGAAGGTGGGAATAAGGCCACGCAGTGAAAGGGTTAATAACAAAATATTTCATGTGAAATTTTTCGTGCCCTTCTCTTGGTACCTTTCTCACTTATTCTTGTAGATATAATTCATAAATGTTTAAAAAATAAGCTTGTGTTATTTATTTCTTATAACACTATTGTATCTAAAACCCCTTTTTTAAAAGTGTATCATTACACGTCACAGCATAATTTGAATGAACACAGTTAACAAAAAGAAATCACATTTTCAAGAGCTCTTTTTTGAGAGCGATGATTATTTGAGGTCGGTGCTTACTTGGGGCACTGCTTACATGAAAATTTGTATTACATGACAAATAACCATAATATTTTTTTATTGTAGTATCTATGCATACCAGTTGAAAAGGAAATCCAGATATTTGAAAGAGATACCTGGGATTTGTCGTTTTCATTGACCAATGATTCAGTAACTGCAACAGTGTCTATAGCAACATTTTCCGCTTGCGGCAACTTCATCGCGGGGGCGTGTGTTGATGGAACTGTTTTCATTTGGGATGTTGAATCTAGAGAATGTATTGAAAGGTAGGTAAAAATGTTTTCAAGATACAAGACAACATTTATTCATCCCATTCTGGGAAATTTTTGTTACTGTTGTTAAACTATTAAGCTTTGCTAAAATGTGAGGTGTCATCACTTAGGTCGTGTTTCCACAGGAATTTCAGACTATCCGATAAAATATCATCCAATCAAATTAGTTTTAAAAACTACAACTGTGCAAACTCAGTGTAGGCCATAATGCATTGCGAGTCCACTAACTTCTGGTGATTTTTTGGCGATTTACCTTTTCCTTGTGTAGCACCCTGGTTGCACCGCGGTGAAATGCTCGCAAAAAGCACCAAAAGCAAGATCAAGGTTGACCCCGTGTCAAAGGTAAAAAATTATTGCATTTAGGTCAATTATCGGATAATTATCGGAATATTATCGGATAATTATCGGATAATTTTATTACGTCAGAATAGGTTAAACACCCGTTTCTGCATCACTTTTATCGGATAATTTTTATCGAGATAATTTATCGGATAATTTTTTCCTTCGGAAACACGGCCTAAATGTGTTGTACAAAAAAGCAAAATTGAGTTATTGTTGTATTCTGATAGATGATATAAGCTTTAATTTGCTATTGAATACTTCAACATCGGTGTTGTTGTAATCATGTATACCCCCCTGGGGAAGAGAAATTGATATCATTCAATGTTACACTGAAGTTTCCTCAGTTTAGCACTATCCAGAGGTCCCAAGTTTGAGAAATGAAAATTCAGGAGATTTTATGTCAGCTGCTTTGTCGATCAAATTTGCGTAAAGGCAAATGTGCGACGCATCCCAATAAAAAGAACAGAACACAGAAAAAGTACATAACAATATGTAAAATCTATATTATTGTATATAAATTGTATTTAACACTGAGCAAAGCTGGTATTTTTTTTAAAGGTACAACTGATTTTGCTAAGCCAGGACTCACTCTGAATATTTTTGAGAGACACTTTAAATTTTCAGGAAAAAAATGTATTTTTTTAGGAGGGCGGGAGATGACTCAAAAAATCAGGAGACTCCTGCCATTTTCAAGAGACTTGGGACCTCTGCACTATCAAAGGATACCCTTTGAAAAAAAAACTCTGTTATCATGGTAGTGAAAGCTACCATACACCAACTTTGCTATATATCTACCACATAAACACATTGTTATCATCCCACTAAACCAAATAACACAAGGTCAGCTCAGCTCTTCAAGAGAGGCTACCAATGATATGGACAAGTACTGTAAAAGCGGAAATTTTCGCGCGACATTAATTTTCGCGCTTTTCGCGTGTAAAGGGTAGACCGCGAAAATAAAAGCGCCGCGAAAATTAAGATGCGCGAATTTCAAACGTGCGAATATATATGTAGAAACTTGACAGCAATGATACCAAAACAA